>CANSZD010002448.1:515000-572677 GCA_947648045.1 Beta corolliflora
CCAACTATGGCCCCCCTTCTATAATAGATCTCAACTTTGGACTATCTCACACAGATCCCAACTTTGGGGTATGCTTTACAAAAGTGGTCCTAGCAGGTCACCTAACCTGCTACAACAGGTAAACTTCCTAAGCCACCACCATTACCATCCCTGCCACCCTCTTCCCTGCACTCCCACCCCTTCCCCGCCCCGGAAACCTTCCCTCGTCTTGCCTCGCCACCCCCCCCTCCCCTAAAACCGCCACTCTCTGACTCACTGTCGTCGGCTCATCGGAGCCCCGCCACCCTCCTGCACGTCACCGCAACACCGATCCCCCGCCTCCTTCCTCTTCTCCCCACGCAACACTCTCTCTCTCTCTCTTCCCCTTCCAAGGTGTACCAAAGCAACCACTCCCAACCATCACCAACCACCCCCGAAAACACCACAAGCCATCCCCAAAATACCACCATCCACCCCGAAACGCCCCTAACCACCCCCACCAATCCACAACAAGCCCGAAATCCACCAACACCACCTCCAAAACCCATGCCCAAACCCACGAACACCACCCCACAAACTCAAGAAGAAATTAAACTCGGGGGTGTTTAATTTCTAAATCGAGATCAAAATCAAGCGAAAAAAAATACCAACATATTGAAAAAGTTGAAGGCTTTGAAGTGGATTCATTTAAAATGGGAGAATTTCCCGTCCACTGGTGACGCCTCGCCGATGATGCGTTGCTGAGGGTGTTGCTGCCTTGTCGTGGGTAGCAACCCACAAAAAATCCAGTTGCCATATTTTCTCTCTCCTTTATTGGTGTACCTCTCATCGCGGGGTTGTTGTGTGGAGGTTGAGTCTGTGTCAAGGGTGAGTGCTGGTGGAAGAGGAAAGGGAAGAGTGGTAGGGGAGGGGTGGAAAGACGGAGGGAGGATGAGAGAGCAAAGATGGTTGTGGGTGTTTCAGGGTGGTAGGGGAGGGGGTTGGGGTTGTGGGGTGGCAGGGCCGGGGTTGGCAAGGAGGGGGAAGAGGATTTGGTGGCAGGGGAGGAGAGAGAAAGACTAAAAGAAAGGAGGAACCGAGGAAGGAGAGGGGTTTAAGTTTTTTTTACAGGTTAAGCAGGTCACCCTTCCACTTAGACTGTTTTTGTAAAACAACCTTTAAAGTTGATAGTCCAAAGTTGGGATCTATTATGGAAGGGGGGCCATAGGTAGGCCTGTTCTTATCAATTTTTCCTAATCTAAATTGGTAAAGCTTCAAGCTTGAATTTTGATTTATGGGGGTGCTGTTTACGTTTCAATTAATGGTGGCGGGTGGTGCTTGTTCTGCCAACTTTGCTGCTTGTTTCAATTAATGGTGAGTGGTAATTGTTCCTTTTTCCTTCTCTCTTTTCATATCCACCCTTTCTTCTTTTTTAAATTTTGTTTTCATATTTGTTACTGTTTCTGCTAAGTGGATTCTACAACTTAGATTACCATTTTTCTTAGGTACAGAGTACTTGGAAGGATTTATGTGATTCCCCAGTTTTTTGGGAAGCAAATTAATAAAATATTTCTGCAAAAGAATTAAATGGTTGTTGTATTGATCCTTTTGTATTTGTATTGATCCTTTTGTATTTGTAATAGTTAACAAATGCTACTAACTATAATGAATCAATTTGGAAAAGGAATAAAACACCATTAATCCATAACTAAGGTAATTTTAGAGATGAAACATAGGGGAAAGAGGATCACGCACTTAATTAACGTGATTGACTCTTAATTAGTCCTAAATTCTTTCCCAAAGATGCATAAAACTATGTACCTAAACTACATAATTAAGCCATTTTCATGGTACAGAGCATACAACCAAGGGATAAGTATAATGTGAATCCACTATCGCTCACTCAACACCTTATTTCCATAAGTAATCAAGCAAGATGATAGCAAAGATATTTATCGACCAATTAGCCTAATAAAACCCTAATTTCAAACTCAAACACCCAAATCAATCATATTAAAATATCCCGTATCAAAGTACTACTAATTGTTAGATTAAGTATAAATAAATTTTGCTAAACTAACAAAACAAGAGTTAGAGATAATAAAAGATGTAATAACTTATATCATGTTTCTTGTATCATGCTCCGCTTATATATCCATGATATCCTTAATGCTGAAATAAATTGGTTATAATTGTCATATCAATGAGATAAGTGATTAAATGTTAAGCTTGTTTAAGGGTTAAAATGACAAATCACTATAATAAGTATAATTTAATGAACCCTTTTATGACAATTAAATTGTTATGATAATACTAATGACTTTACTTTAGTAATAAATGACTAATTAATGTTGATTTTGGACTAACTAATTAAAGGTTTATGACAACTTGTTATATAGTACTTACGTTATAAGTTCTAACTTATATATGTTCACTCAATAACCATTGTTCATACTCCATTAATATTCATAGCAAGTTCTTATTGTTTAAACGATGGTATAATATGAAATTAACATTAGTAAAATGGTTTTGATGATCACTCTAATGGTAAGTCATTTTAAGTAAGGATAATTATATTATTAATAATGGATCTTCTTATGACTTAAAACAACAAGTATGACATTATAAGAAGGATAATGACAACATGATGGACCTTAAGACTATAAATAATGTCTGATACTAAGTCATGAACATTAAGTAATTAAAGATATATTAATATCACCATTCTTGGCTAGATTAAAAGGAAAAAGGGATATTACTAACGTCTACTGCTAACACCCGCACTCCCCTTCATTCCAACTATGTTTATGATGCTTTTACATAATGTTTATGCTATGTTATTTATGGTGTGCGGGATATGAAATGTTTGCTATGTAATTGATGTTTATAAATGATTTGAAGTTATGAGAAGTACGATGATTTGATGATGTTTATGCAATGACTTTACTATGATTTTGAAAACCACTTAAAAGCCACGAAACATGATAAATAAAAGTGAAAGTTGGTGAATGACAGTACTATGTTCTCTGTGCCGTGCACGTGTCGTTCTGTTATTTGGCGGCAACGCCACCTTCTAATGGGGGGACAATGTCCTTGGTGGTACCCGCATTATGGCATTATATGCCATCTTCTGATGGGGGACAATGTCCTTGGTGGTTTTGCCTGGCATTATATGCCACCTTCTGATGGGGGATGAATATCCTCGGTGGCTTTGCATTCTGTTATGATCTATGGCATTATATGCCACCTTCTGATGGGGGACAATGTCCTCAATGACTTTGCCTTCTGTTATGATCTATGGCATTATATGCCACCTTCTGTTGTACTCCCTCCGTCCTTAAATAGAGTGTCCATTTTTCCATTTATGTTTGTCCCAAATAGATTTCACATTTCCTTATTTGATATGGGTCCATCAATTAAAATATCATTTTGATTTCAATTTTTATAATATCACCCACTTTCCCATATGACCCACATTATCTCTCCTTAATAAACAATTCATAAAAAGTGTACCAACTTCTATATTTAATTATGATTTAATGCAACTAAGGTCCTACACATAATTTTTTCTTAATACTTGTACCCAAAAGAAATGGACACTCTATTTAGGGACGGAGGGAGTACTTGTCAAGTAATCAAATAAAGTTTTCTGATAATGAGTACTTATTCGGTTAGGAATGAAGTCTTCAAGTCTCCCCTTAGATTTTCAAAATTCAAATTTCCTCCCTTTCTACTAAACTAACAAAATTGGGGGAGGGGGGAGGGTACTCTTTTTCCTGAATTAGGGCATAATCCCCTTCAATACAAGGTGAAAGTGGTGCTTATAGTACATCACTACATCTTATTACACGGCCCGAGGAAGAAATGAAACAGAATTTGGGTAAAAATATAATTAGGCACTAAGTCATGCTCCAAAAGTCCAACATGACATATATGGTCGGACTCGGACATGTAGAGATGAGGCTTGCATAGGCGTACGTGCTGGGACAGGCAACTCTCTCTGTCAAGTGTCATCACATTCCAAATTCAAATGGTCATAACTTCGATTTGTATTAAAATCAAGCTTGTGCTATCGAGATGAAATTCAATCTCCAGCTTGAATTTCCAACAAATTATGACTAGCTATTTTGAAAGATATGACTTCTTGAAGTAGACCCTTGTGCAAATCATGAAATACTACACTTTGTAAATATTGCTTTTTTAACTCCAATTTACCTTCTTTTCTTCATTACTCATCCTCTAGGCCTTGTTGTTGCATTCTTCGGCTTCCAAGATGCAATTAAAAGTCTAATTTGATCAATCCTATATAGTACACCAACCAAAGACAATTAAATGTCTTAAAAAACGAGCAAAAAGAGAAAAATATCTACAAAAGAGTTACAATGACTTTTTTCTTTTGTGATCAACGCAGCCAAATTAGAATACCATATTAAAGAGGTTCATACAATCCGAAGCATAAATATCCATGCAATAACTAGGGGGGAGGGAAAAGGTCCTAGTTACAATACTATTACAATCCGTCATCCTACTATGTTTAGCAAGCACATCCGCCGTACAATTAAACCTCCGATTACAATGATCAATCTTCACTTCCGGAAGCTGTTTCCACAACTTTCTGCAATGAGACAACAAGCTTAGATATATATGCAATTCCATCATAAGTACTTAACAAGTCAAGCGCCCCTTTACTATCAGTATACAATATGGCCTTAGTAAACTTGTACTTCAATGCAATACATAACCCATTAAAAATAGCCATAATCTCCGACATGAGGATGTCTAATGCAAATGATTTCTTTTCGAAACCCAGGACCCACCTCCCAGGGTGATCTCTAACCACCCCCCCTAATCCAGTGGGCCGATTCTTATTAACAAAGGACGCATCTACATGGATAAAAATACACGAAGGGAACGCAGGAAGACACGAGGACACAACCCCTACAGGATGAGATTGGGAGTTCGAGGCACGGAGCCATTCTAAGGTTAGGTTCGAAGCTTTACGAAGGATACTAGCGGGATCAGACGGCTTGGCTTGATGGTAGCTACAGTTATTACGATCTTTCCACAGTTCATGGCAAATATAAGGTACATCATCTTCACCATAAAAGAACAAGTATAAGTTCTAATAAGTTCAGATAAGTTTAAGTTCAGATAAGTTTAAGTAAGTTCAAATATGCAAAAGAACATTTAAATCAGTTGAGAAGGCTAGAGATCACTAATCTTCGAAAATAATATGGGAAGGAATTGTGTGTGCAATAGAGAAAATGAAACATCTTAAGTCATTTAGTGTACAATCAAAGTTGAATGAAGGCGACAAGGAGGAAGATTATGAAATCCTTGATTTAGATCACATATTCTCACCTCCTCCGTTACTTGAGCATCTATACTTGGGAGGACCATTGATATTGGAGAGGTTACCAATTTGGATAATGAGGGTCCCCAACTTGACCAAATTGTACTTGGCATATTCAAGAATCAAGGAAGGTGAGTTATATATGCTTCAATATTGTCTACCTAATCTAGAAGACTTTACTTTGAATGAAGCCTTTAATGGTGATGGTAAGCTTAAAGTTGTAATACTCTATAGGCTACCTTATCTGAAATATGTGTATACTGTATAGTGGTGTGCCTTATCTCCAAACGATATTGATTGATGGTTGTCCAAACAAGTTTGATGTGTACATACCTCAGGTTCAAGCCACTCACAAAGGTATTATGGTGTACTATGCCCTTTTATGATTTGGCAATCTAGTTCATATTCACTATTGATCGTATTCACACCTGCGGCGATTTGTTCATGATTAAAGAAGAGGGATGACGATAAGAGGGAAGGGATCGAAGAATTGTATTTGTTTAGGATGGAACTAGAAGGGGAAGGATAATTGGCTCATATAGTAACGGAGTTTTATCCCTAAATATTCTTTTTCTTCATGGATCTCGTAATTTAGCACTCTAGAGGTTGTATATTGACAGTACATTTCGTAGTCGATAATATTAGAGGGCGATAATGGTTTGGAATTTTAATATGCTTTTGTTAAGGAATTGTATGTTTCAGATCCATGGTAATTCTTGTCCATTCCAAACATAATCTTTGTATTATTCATTTTTATCTGTTATAGACCATGTAAATAGTGAAAATAATATAAACTCATGATAGGGGATGAAGTTTCATTACCAAGAACATTGACATGGAACTATTCTCGCTAATTATTCTTACAAAATAAACACTTAAACTCTTTACTATTACTGTTGATACAAAATCGTGTCTCCCCATCGAAGTAGCCAAAGATGAAACATATTGTCGTCATGGTGGTTCGCTCAAAGGAAGAAGCAATCGAACGAGTTAAGCTCAAAAGCATTTCGAAAATATAAAGTCAAGTTATTGGTTTACAACAATCCAAGTCCAATTTTAAAGCCTAATTAATTATTCCTGATAATTAATTGCATTTTTAATATTTTAATATTAATTATTCTTGATAATTAATTTTAAAGGATATTTCGAAAATCAGATTTTTGTTCCTAAAGATAGCTGATTTCGGATTTCAAAGGATAGATTTTATCAAAAGATAAAAAAAGAATCTTAAAACAATCAAAACCGGCCAGAAAGCAGGTGTGCGTGACGCACAATTTTTTTATCTTTTCAATTCGTTTTCGGTTTTCTTTGCCTATAAATACCTCGTTTCTTCGAACGACTTTTCACAATGCTTTCCTACGAGTTCTACACATACTCTCCTACACTTAAACTTATATTCAAACACTCAAAGTCACATACAAACACATTCATACCTTTGAATTTCCTATTTTAAGCTTCAAGATTGCTCATCTTGAAGACCGTAATACAAGACCTAGGGGACAAATGTATAATTCATGAGGGTCAATTCCAATTTAATTCCTTTTTTTACTAACCATCTACTTGTCACAATGTAGATCTTGAAGGAATTAGCGCTATTCTGTACATTCTCTCTAAATCTCCCTTTTTTATATTTTCTTTTACATTACATTTATTATAGTGATTTTCTCAATGGTGGCCCTCTATTTTTTTTAATTATCAAAAATGAACTTCAACTTTTTATCACTTCTTAAAATTGACATTAGTAAGGGGTTTGTTAAACGTCGCCCCATAAAATTACTTAAAATCGCCCCAAATTTATTTTTATAGACTGTTTTACCCTTCCTCTTTTCCACACCACCCACCACCACCTGCCACCCCCTGCAACCACCCGCCATCACCTACCTCACCACTGCCACCCACCACCTCCTCCACCACCCACCTGGAAGCAGGCGAAATTTTTTTAGGCCGATGGGCGAACGTCTGGCCTGAATGTTCGCTCCATGGGGCGAACGTCTGGCCTGGACGTTCGCTCCATGGAGCTAACGTCCAGGCCAGACGTTCGCCCATCGGCCTAAAAAAATTTCTCCTGCTTCCAGGTGGTGGTGGGTGGCTGTGGCGATGGGGTGGTGGCAGGAGGTGGATGGTGGTGGAGTGAGGTGGGTGGTGGTGGTGGTTTAGGGAAAAAGAAGGAAAAGGTTAGAGATGTAATTTCAACTTTTTTTGGGGCGACTTTAAGTACTTTTAGGGCGATGAATAGAAGTTCAGTATGAGTGTTATTCTGTTAAGTAAACGTTAAGTTTGATTTATTTGGGTTATTTATATCTAACCATGGTTTGACTGATTTATCTTTCCCTCTAAAATCATGCTAACTTTCTTATATATGAATGCTCCATGCGTTTCACAGTAAACCATAGAGATGCTAACTTCCTTATATTTTGATACTTGAAGATGCGTTTGAAACTAAATTGTAGTTTGGCACTAAAATAACACTAATATTAGTAATATAACACTAAAACTAAAAATTGAAGCAGTGAAATATTGCAGATTGGTTGTATCAACTAGATTGTTTCAACTTCACTTACCTAATTCTTCAAAACGCACAAAGATGATGATTCCTCAAAACGCATCAAAATTTGTCCAGAAATTATTGCACTCCCTTGAATCACTAAAATTACATATTAGCGGTTCTGTATTATGGATTTGACTTATTCCACTGAAGAGAAGAAGCAGAGTATGAGAAGAACAGTTTTGATGGAAAAATGGGAAAAAAGAAGTCGAAGAGTTTGTTTTGAATGGGCAGTACTAGGTGGTTGGTGAGGCAGTAAAGGGTATTAGTTTAGGTTAACTATGATAGATTACCATGGTTAGTATAATTACCTTGTTTTAACGGAAAATTGGCCGACTTAACAGGAAAACACTCATAATGTCACTTTTAAGAAGTTATTAAAAGCTGAAGTTCATGTTTGATAATTGAAAAAATGGTTTTTTCACCAAATACCCTTGACAAAAAAATTTATTCACCAAATACCTCAACTTTTTTTCAAATTCACCATATACCCCTGACTTTTAAAAAATGACACAAAATGCCCTTAATGACTAACGGCAGTTAACTCCGTTAGTCATTAACATTAATTAACCCTAAAAAACCTAATTAACCCTAAAAAAACCTAATTAACCCTAAAAACCCTAACTAACCATAAAAACCCCTAACTAACCCTAACCCACCCCTGACCCACCGGCCCCCACCCACCCCCGGCCCACCACCCCCACTAGCCCCAACCCCCCCCCCTCCCCCGCCGCAAAGACCTCCCTCTCCCTACCCGGCCCACCACCCCCTCCCCCCCCCCTTCCCACAACCACCACCCTCCCTTGCACGCGGCCCCCCACCCCGGCCCCCTCCCCCAACCCCCTTCGAATCCCCTTTATCGAGCGTTGCGGGCAGCGAAAATTCGAGCACAACAGAGGACGAATCCGTGGAGTTCAACCTCCTAAGTCCTAATCCACGGTTGGTCGTTCTTTTCGGGTTGGTCGAGGGTTTAATTTCCACGGTTGAATTCAACCTCCGAATTTGAGCACGGCCAGAGGACGAGCTTTTTTAGGGTTTTGAGGTCGAGGGTTTCCACGGTTGAATGCGACTTTTCTATAGCTTCAAGAGAGAGATCGATTTGTTGTTGTTGTCATCGTCGGTGTTCGAACATGAGAAAGAATTGATGTCGGAGGTGGGGGCGGATTGATGTCGAAGTTCGGAGGAGGAGAAAGAATTGATGTCGGAGTTCGGAGGAGGGGAGAGAATTGATGTCGGAGGGGCTGCGGGGGGGGGAGGGGAGGGGAAGTGGCGGGGAGATCGAGGGGGAGGGGGTGCGTGGGGGGCTGCGTGGCGTGGGGTGGGGGGTGGGGGGTGGGGGTGGGGGTGGGTGGGGGTAGGGGCGGGGGGGTGGGGGGTAAGGGGGTGGTGGGGTTGGGGGTGGGTTAGGGAGAGAGGAAGAGAATTGGGTTGACTTAGGGTTTTTGGGTTAATTAGGTTTTTTAGGGTTAATTAGGTTTTTAGGGTTAATTAACGTTAATGACTAACGGAGTTAACCGCCGTTAGTCATTAAGGGCATTTTGTGTTATTTTTTTAAAAGTCAGGGGTAAATGGTGAATTCGAAAAAAAGTTGGGGTATCTCGGTGAATAAATTTTTTTTGTCGGGGTATTTGGTGAAAAACCGTTGAAAAAATAGAGGGCATGCACCATTGAGAAAATCCCTTAATTATATTCATATGTATGCATATACCCCCGACAAATTAAAAAATTCACCATATACCCTCAATGTTCCAAAAATTCACCATATACCCTTGAGTTTTCAAAACTGTGCACCAGATGCCCTTTTTCTAACTTCCGTTAACTCACCGTTAGCTTTATTTACGATTTTGCCATCATTAAGCCCTAACCCTAATTTTAATCTAACCCTAACCCTAATCTAACCCTAACCCTTACCCTAATCCTAAACCTAAACCCTTACCCTTACCCTTACACTAAACCCTAACCCACCCAACCCCACCACCCCTCCACCCCCGCCCCCAACCCCTACCCCCTCCCCCCTCCACCGCCGCATCCCTCTCCCTTCCACCGCCGCATCCCCCCCCCCCCCCCCCCCCCTCCCTCGCAACCCATTGCCCGCAACCCCCTGCCGCAACCCCCTACCCCGCATCCCCCCCCTCCCTCCTCCCTCTCCTCCCTCTCGCCGCAGCCCCCCCCCTCCCCTCCCCTCCCGCAGCCCCGCAAATCCCGAGGTATTTGAAAGCCCCCACCTTGCTTTTCTCTCCTCCCTCACTCTTCTCTCTGTTCGATCTACTCCACGGAGAGGCCGCACACTGCGCCTGTTCTGCGTTTGTGAAGGGGAGGGGTGGGGTTAGGGGGAATTCAAGTCGAAGAGTTTAGGGGAATTCGACGGGGAAGGGGGAGGTGGTGGGAAATCGACGGGGAGAGGGGAGGGGGTGTGGGTTAGGGGAATTCGACGGGGAGGGGGGGGGAGGGGGGGGGAATCGACGGGGAGAGGGGAGGGGGTGGGGTTAGGGGAATTCGACGGGGAGGGGGAGGGGGTGGGGGAATCGACTGGAGAGGGGGGTGGGGGAATCGACGGGGAGGGGGAAGGGAGTGGGGGAATCGACGGGGAGGAGGGGAGGGGGTGGGGGGCCAGCCGGTGGAGTAGAGGGGAAGGGGGGTGGGGGGGTGGGGGTGCGGGGGAGGGGGTGGGGGGTTGGGCCAGGGTGGAGGGTTAGGGTTAGATTAGGGTTAGGGTAAGGGTTAGGGTTAGATTTGAATTAGGGTTAGGGCTTAATGATGGCAAAATCGTAAATAAAACTAACGGTGAGTTAACGGAAGTTTGAAAAAGGGCATCTGGTGCACAGTTTTGAAAAGTCAGGGGTATATGGTGAATTTTTGGAACATTGAGGGTATATGGTGAATTTTTTAATTTGTCGGGGGTATATGGTGAAAAAACCGTATTCATATGTATGCATGCTGTATTGTTTAATGCTTTCATCACCTCACATGATTATTATTGCTAACCAAAGACCTAAAGAACTGTTCTAATATTAAATTCAGATAATTTCGACGACCTGTTAGGTTTTTTGTAATTTGATTGCATAATAACATGTCACCTAAAAAATTAGTCTTTTGTTTGTTTAATGAACCAACATAGATTAATTATACATTGCATTAAAATTTATAATTATGTGGTTGTTTATTTGCATAAATATAGATATCAATTGATATTTAGTAGAGCCATCAATTGACGAATTTGATTCCTGATCTTATTCCAACCCTCGCCCCCGAACTCAATCTATGGTTCATTGACCATTAATAAAGTAATGACGGGGAAATCAACTTTGGATAAATCCCTAAGTTATCCCTATGATTTTCCAATATCCAATTAGGTTTATGAGTCTTTCTTTGAAGACTTGTTGGCGACTTCTCTCTGTTCCAAAATATTTTTCAATAAAACCTTTACAATAAGGTAGTCAAATACGCGCTAGGCGAATAAAACAACACGCCTACAGTTACCTATTTATGTTACCCTATCAAACAGATTGTGAATGGTCATGCAAACTGAAGAAAAATTCGATACCTCATTTGACCCAAACATGAACCGAACAAAGATAGACTCGAATTACACCCAAATTACGACCTGATAGCAAGCCAAACGTGCAACTAAATCGACCGAAAAATAAAAATGACCAGACTTAGACCCAGTGAAAATTGCCACTCGCAATAGGTCACGTTTTATTTGTTTTTTGTGATCTCCAAGAAGCACATTTCACCATTTAGTAAAAAAAATATAAAACATTATTGATGTTTAGAAACAATATGTTACAAGTAAAAATATATGGACATGCAAAATGTTTTTAGATGTTAGTTATCTTCATTACCTTTCTTAAATTAGGACAAACTCACATGTGATTTTCTCTTAATAATATTTTCGATTCATATATAGTATAAACATAATTTAGAACTTATTTGAGTTAATCATCATATTGCTCCTTTTTTTATCAAAATAAATTTGGAAAAAAAGAAGCTCAACTATATATTGAGTTTTTTTTTTTGACAACGGGGAAAATTTGCATTAATTAAAAATAGAAGTACAGCCTAACGCTAATACAACCAAACAAAAACAAAGAAACTAAACTGAGCTTGCTCGCTCTTGCATAACAATTACAATAACATAAATAACTTAAACTTGGAGAAAACTGCTCGATCTGGAGGTCTGTGTTGTTAGATAACTGTGTTGTAGCTCTTTTGTTGGTAGTTGACAAACGCCATAACAATGATGGAAGCTGGGGGAGGAGTGGACTGATTTCACAATCGGAGGAACGAAGAACAAGCGAGATTTGGAACTCGCAACACAACCAATCCCCGCGACCTTCTATCACATGGGATTCTTGGATCGTGATTCCTGGAAGAGTCACCTTCCTATGTGACTCAATATCCTCTTGAGTGGGTATTACAGGCTTCTCCTTATCAAAGGAGAAGCTCAACTTAGTTGACGCGCTATAAACTCAATTGACAAATTGGGGAGCCGCCTTAAGATATATCTTTGTCAAGGTAATGATTGATAAGATCATTACCAAGCTAAACTGAAATCTAACAATTGTTAAATCTCGAACAATCATCCGATTACCAAAATCGGAGAAAACAAACTCCAGCCATGAAACCTTTTGCCATGCACTTCCACGCTCAATTCCATAAAACAATATCAGAAACCTAACCAACCACACAAACTAGGCCCAACACCTTGAAGACAAGGACTACCTCCAGCAATTAACAAACTTATCAAGCAGATTGAGTAAGCAGACAACTTACTCATACTAACCCAACCAAGAACTAAACAACGTAAAGCAGAGAAATAAACAACTAGATCCGACACTTAGGCGGCAGCAAGGATAACAACACAATAATGGGGAAGGGGAAGCCAACGAACACGAATGGGGGATGGGGAGGGGGAAACTCACTAAGATACGGAACAGGGGACAGGGAAGGGGAGACTCACTAGGACACTAAACATGGGACGGGAAAGGGGAGATACACTAAAACAGGGACTACAAAACCCTAGGGGGAGGAGGAAGAATCCTCAAACCCTACCACCAAAGGGCACCTAACAAGGGGACTGGGAGGGGGAAAACCTCACGCATGACGCGACACTAGGGGGAGCGGGAAAGGGAGTTGAACCAAAGACTAACACATAACAGGGAGGGGGGAGGGGAGACACGACGCAAAACCAGGGACGACAAACAACGGCGGCGTGGGAGTGGGGACGACGAAACAGCAGCGGAGGCTTGGGGGAGCAACAAAGAAAATAACGAACCTAACCACAACCAGAAACTGAACTGGTAAAAAGAAAAGGGAGCTAGGAGGGCCTGACTGCGTCGTGAGTAGCCTGAGGTGGTTCACGAGGCGGTCGAGCCCTTAGGCTACCTGGTTGTTGAAGGTTTGCGGCGGAGATGCTTTAGGGTTAGAGAGAAAAGTGTTCGAGGGATGAGAGAGAATATATTATCATTATGTAAGTATGGTTGAACATTAACTATATATTGAGTTATTACCCATTTAATACTTATAAACTTATGATGATTTACTTTAATGCATTTAACTAAAACAAAAAACAATTAACGAATTATTAAAAAAAAATATGCTTATTTACTAAGCCCTCTGTTTCTATATAGATGCTTTAATTTTTCAAAAGATCTGTAAAATCCGATGTTATAGTATATAAGACGTTGAATTTGTCTCAACTTATATTTTCAAATTATAAATTTTATTATAATCTTTCCAGATGGATAACAAATTACTATTAACTTTGGTAATTTTTTTATAAGTTTGAAGCGTCTTGATGAAATTAGTTCGTTGGAAAATCATGATCAAATATTGATAGCAAATTACTATTAATTGTGGTAATTTTTTTATATGGCATGCATTAGTTGCTCATAAGTTTTACGTATGTATGACTATTATGTCTTATTTCAGATTTTATTGTTACTATTATCTTTTGTACAGATTTACTTAGAATTGTTGTGTATTTAAGTTGCGTTGATGCCTCTATCGATGGATTTACTTAACTTCATATTATTTAATGTTTTATTTTTCAAAATTTTGTTTATGGACACAAGATACAAGCTACTTGCAAAAAAGGCTTAATTGTTGCATTTTCACCTATGATCATTGGACAGCTTAGGAAATTTTTTGGTGCTCCCGTATACTGGTCGTGAGCAAGCAACATGAAATTTCCTTTAACTCAGGTACTTGCGTAGAAAAATGCTATGGATTAAACATTTCAATTTTCAAGGTATGGGTTTCAGTTTGTACCCTTCTAAGACGTATTCTCTCTGTGTTTTTTATGACTATATTTTTCCTTATATATGATTAATAATTAAAAGATTATCTCTAATTGTGAATAGTGTCAAGATTCCAATTGAGAAAGATAACTGAAAACAGAGGGAGTACTTGCTACAAAAGATTTCGATGTGTACTTGTAGACACAAAATTTTATCTTCCCATTGAGTACCCATTGATGAAACATACAAGTCGTCTTCGAACGGCTTCTCACGTATCAGATGGATTTTTGTGAAAAAATTAAAACCAGATGGCTCGATTGATCAGTTCAAAGCTAGACTTGTGATTAGAGGGTTCACTCAAGTCAAGGGTGTTGATTTCTTTGATACTTACTCACCCGTGACAAAGATTGGCACTATTAGAACCTTGGTAGCCTTAGCGGCAATCCATGACTTAGTGGTTCACCAAATGGATGTGAAAACGATTTTTCTTATTGGAGAACTTGAGGAAGAAATCTATATGTCTCAACCTGAAGGTTTTGTTGTTAAAGGCCAAGAACATAAGGTGTGTAAATTAAAAAATCTCTTTATGGCCTTAAGCAAGCTCCTAAGCAATGGTATCAGAAATTTGATAGTACTCTTAGGAGTGATGGTTTTGTGGTGAATTCTTCGGATTCATGTTTGAATTCTAAAGTATTTGATTCCTCATGTGTTATCATTTGTCTCTATGCAGATGACATGCTAATTGTTGGGACTAACCTTGAGGTTATGAATAACACTAAATCATTTTTTTCCACTAAATTTGAGATGAAAGACTTAGGTGAAGCCGATGTGATTCTTGGTATTCGTTTGTCCAAGTCTGAAAATGGTTTTCCTATGAGCCAATCTCATTACGTGAAAAAGATTTTGAAAAAATTTGATTCCTTTGATGTTGTGCCTTCTAAGACTCCTTATGATCCAAGTTTGAAACTTGTGAAAAATAAGGGTCCATATGTTTCTCAAGAGTTGTATGCTAAGGTAATTGGGAGTGTTATGTATTTGATGAGTTGTACCCGTCCTGATATTGCCTATGCGGTGAGTTGACTTAGTAGGTATACTCACAATCCTAGTAATGAACATTGGAGGGCTCTTCATCGGTTGCTTAGATATCTTAGAGGCATTATGGAAGTATGTTTGCACTTTAATCGCTTTCCTAATGTGCTTGAAGGTTATTGTGATGCAAATTGGGTAACAATAATGATGAAGTATGTTCTACTAGTGGTATGTTTTTGTTTTGGGTAGAGGTGCTATATCATGGAAGTCTTCAAAACATCCATGTCTAGCTCGCTCCACCATGGAATCTGAATTTATTGCTTTGAATTGGTAGGACAAGAAGCAGAATGGCTAAGAAATCTCCTAGCCGATATCACATTGTGGGGGGGAGCAATCATCTCCGGTGTCTTTGCATTGTGACTCTCAAGCAACAATTGGGGTTGCTAACAATAGCAATTACAATGATAAAACGAAACATCTTCGCATTAGACATAGTGTGGTGAAACAACTACTGAATAATGGAGTGATTGCTTTGGACTATGTGAAGTCCGAAAGTAACTTAGCAGATCCTTTGACCAAAGGTTTGGCAAGGAATCAAGTTGTGGAATCATCGAAGGGGATGGGACTTAAGCCCAAAGAATGAGAAGCATTACACTTGTTCTTCATCCCTATGGCAATTATTCTTTTGTAATGCTTATATAAGGTTGAATTCTTATTCTTAATGGATTTAGAGATATCCACCATTGTGTTTTGTGTGAGGTTGAGTTTCTTCAAACTCTTAATGAATCCTGGTGAAATGGTGCTATTGAGAAGCACTCATGCATTCACCTGCGTGGTTGTGAAGATTAGCCATCTTCTATGGAAAAACTTGGGCGGTTTTCCTAGAGCATCCATGAGACTTAAGGTGAGCGCTTGGCTTTATAATTTCCGCTAGATACTATTTGCGGAGTTCATATGTTAGTGGAGTATCGTATGTGTTGTTGGGGTCTCATCTTAAGTCTTAGAGTTTCAATGTTTGTCCACTATTTGATTAATGGTCTAAGGGTTTCAAGGCATTGTCCACCCTTGGGATTGTAGGATGTTGCCTTGCTACACTAAAGATTTGGTTTCAATTTACTATTTGCACCAAATGCGATGTACTTATCTCCTATATGCCCATTTTCCTTTCATCCTTCCGATTTGTTTTCTTAATCTTTAGTGGGGATTGTTGGATAAAGATTAAAAAAAAAATCCGCCCGACGGAACCCCGTCCGAACGGGAGCAAGAGCAATTCCATATTTCTTGGGAAAAATCAGCTTCCGCCCGACAAGGCGGGCAACTCCCCCTCGATCGGGCAATGGGATAATTATGGCAATCACTTCTTTCTCTTCTTCTTGTAACTCCCACATTAAGTTTTTGGGGGGTTTTTCAATCTTGATTACGGAGGTTACTTATGTTATTACTGGTTAAGTGTCCTCTTTATATGTTGTCTCTTGACATTCTTTCTTTTGAATTCCCTTTGTTATATAGTCTTAGAGATTTCTTGGTGATGATCATCTTCCATCTTCTTCTCTTTTTTCCTTGGGCATATTCATGTGACTCCAACCTCTCACCCCAAAAGTGCCTTTGTGTGAGAGAGGTGTGTTAACCTTAGGGAACGAATTGGCGAACAATTGTGCACCTCAGTTCCACCGAATTATCGTTTTCAAGTCAGCGGATCTTATTTGCTACGGCACACCAAATTCCCTTTATACTTGTTCATCTCTCTTTAGCCTTGAAAACTTGTTTTGTTTCCAACAAATCACTCCAAATACTATCTCAAACATTACAAACACACAATCAAACACTTTCATTTAATGTCCATTCAAGCTTCAAGATTGCTTCTCCCGTAAATCGTTATTCCAGGCCCAAGCGACAAAGGTATAATTCCTGAGGGTCAAATATTTTTAAAATAATTTAAACACCAAAAGCAAACAATAAACTATTTAGGAGAAAATAGCGCGAAAAACACGGAGTGAAAATACGGGGTATTACAAGAAGACTATCTTTCCATGGGTGTGCTTTGAAATTTGGAAAGCCCGTAACGTGATGGTCTTTAAGAATAAAACCCCCACAACTTCTGCTACCATTATTCACAAAGCTATGAGGCAAGCCTGGGTTTTTGCTCAACTTTCTCCCTACACCCAGTTGACTACCACTGCCCCCTCTTCCTCCCACCATCCTTCATCCCACCTACACCCAACAGTAATGTCATCCTTCATGACACACATACGCTTCCTTAGGGATATTCATTCTCCCGTGAGCTTAGGAGGTATGATTAGAAATAATCTTGGATAGTGGACTAAGGGCCAATGTGAATAAACTTTTGCAAATTCACCCCTGATGGCAGAGCTACTTAGCATCAAAGAAGGGCTCCAACTTGCTATAAATGACAACATACTTGATTGTGTGCTATGGCATTCAGCTAATCCAGAAGGAACCCCAATATCTTATCTTGTGTACCAATGTAATTGTTCATTGCAGGGAGCTGTGCAGGGAGTTTAACACTCTTAGGATCATCCAAATTCTAAGGATGAAGAATCAACTTGTGGACAAGCTTGCAAAGCAAGTAAGAGGACTAGATGCTTGCATGAATGTAACTAGGATTTTTCCTTCCCCTCCTAATTTTTGCAAGAGTGCTTACATCTTGGATTGTAATAACTTTAACACTATTTTTGGATCTATGTAATTCTACTCCTTATTCACAAAAAAAACCCAACGATGGTTTGGCAATAAAAGAAGAGGATGAGGAGGAGAGATGGTGGTTTATGGTGTTTGGAATTATAGATGGTAATAGTTTTGTTCTATGGTGATGAAGAGAGAAGAAGAAAACGAAGACTAGAGCGGAGGTGAAAAAAGGAACGTGTACATCATGTTTCAAAAGAGAGAAAAATGCCAAAGTCGAATGTGAGCAATGATATTCCCATACCCGGTATGGTCCAATACCATGGCATTTCAGTAATTTTTATGACAAAAATTAATATTAAAAAATTGTAAATTAAAAAAAAAATCATATACTTCCTCCGTATCAAATTAAATGCAACACTTTCGAAAAACGGATGTTTTAAATTAAATGCAATACTTTCCTTCTTTCTATTTTTGGTATGATTTTTACCCCCTGTTATTACCAAAATGTCCTTATTAAAAAACTAAAATACATATTATACTACCTAAATCAAATTAATTATGAACCTAATCAAAATTAATCTATCTAAATTAATCTACCCACCACCCACCACCATTTATCTCTCCTCCATCCTCCCATCACCATTTTCTCCATCCTCATCACCATTTTTTGTCCTCCACCACCACCATCCTCCATCACCATTTTCCGTCCTCCACCACCACCATCATCATCACCATTTTCGCCGGCGTCCTTCATACGTCCTCCGCCACCCACCACCTACCACCATCATCATCACCTTCGTGATACTCCACCTTCGATCTCCTCCCCACCAGCCCAAAACCACCGACATCCTCCATCGATCTCCTTTCTCTCACCTCCATCTTCCATCGATCTCCTTTCTCTCACCGACATCCTCCATCGATCTCCTTTCTCTCACCACACAACCACCCTACCACCTTCGATCTCCTTTCTCTCACCGACATCCTCCATCGATCTCCTTTCTCTCACCACACAACCACCCTACCACCTTCGATCTCCTTTCTCGTCGTTCTCTCACCTCCATCTTCCTTCGTTCTCTCTCATGCATCTCTCTCTCTCTTCGATCTCTTTCTCTCGCCTTCAAGTTGTGGAGGTGGAATGGGTTTTGACGGTGGGTGGTGGTGGGGGCAGTAGGAAGGTGGTTTTTGGTTGATTTTGGTTTCGAATTTCTAGGCAGCATGAAGGTGATTTTTGGTTGATTTTGGTTTCGAATTACGGGGGCACCAAGAAAGTGTTTTGATGGTGGTGGTGTTTCGGTGGTATTGGTGGTAGTGGTGGCGTTTCGGTGGTGTTGGTGGTGCCTCGGTGGTGGTGGTGGTGGCAGTAGGTGGTGGCGGCATTAGGTGGTGGTGGTACTTGTTGGTGGTTAATTACACTAAATACTTGGCCTCACTTTTGTTAATTAACCCTTAAGAAATTTTGCCTACGAGTCCGTGTCAGCCAAATTGTTGCATTTAATTTGATACGGAGGAAGTATTTTTATTTGGGGATTGTTAGTTGAAATCTAGTTGATATATTAGATGACTAGTTTATCATAACTTAACACTATTATATCATATCAGTTAGCTATTATATCATATCCTGGCTGCATCTAATCATATCGAGTAAATGTTGCATTGTATCAAGTTGCTAGTGAAATTACAAAAATGCCATGGTATGGAACAAGTGGTTCCCTACCAGGTATGGGAGAATACTTCCTCGTCGAACGTTGACAATTTGACTCAATCCGACACCATTTGTAAAACAAAACATTATAATTCTGGAGTAAGCATAGTATTCCGAAATCCACCAACTCTCAGTCATTATTTAATGTTCTTTATTAAGCTTTTATATAATGCATAATTGCATACAACATTATCAATTTTTTTAAATGGACTATGGAGTAAGCATGGTTTTCGAATTCATTTAACTCACTCTCAGTCATTCAATATTGTTTTTTAGCTTTTGCCTTTGTAAAAGAGATTTAAATAATCTCACCAATCAAAGCCAACTAGTCGGCGACCTCAGTTGACGACAGTAGCTATTTTCATCTCCATTTGCAACTCAACTAGTTTCATCAATTTTTTCCGTTCTGAAGTTCCGGCCTCCACTTATTGTATCTCTATCCTAAGCAGATGGCAGGTAACCCTTTTTTTTTTTTTTTCTTTTCCTTCTCCCTTCTTTCTTTTCTTTCCTTCTTAGTATTTGATATTGGTATTTGATAAATGACTTTGGTTGGATTATTCATAGTCAAAAAGCCATAAAAATTAAAAACTGTTTTGTAGGTGCCTTATTGGTAGATTTAGTTTAGTTTAAGTTTGTTCAGATTAGAATTTAGGTGAATGAAAATGGAACCTAAAAACGATAAGTTCACATTAGATCAAATAAATTCAAATCAAATGAGAAAAAAAACTAATCAAATCAGTTAAGAAAATAAAAGTTCAGGTTAGATCAAAACAACTAGGTCCAGATTAGTAAAAAGAACTTGGATGTACTCCATGCACAATAGCCACACTATATATTACTTTCTCTATTCTAAAATAAATGCAATACTTCTTTGCTTTATGTGAGAGCTTTATGAGAAAAATGTTACATTTATTTTGAAACGGAGGAAATATATTATGTAGTCAATTCTAATTTAATGTAGTCAGTTTTTATTTGATATAATATGTTTCTATATGATAGGATATCTTTTGTATAGTCAGTTTTTGTATGATGTAGTCAATTATATATATAGTCAGTTTTGTATGATATAATCAGTTTTGGTGTCATAGTTATTTTTGTAATATAGTCAGTTTGGGTTCATAATAAATTATTGTAAACCTGATCAATTCAAGACTTGCTGATTAGATCAGACTATATTTGAAATAGTTATTTACAATTTATTATTTCAAGTTATTTTATGATTATCGTCTTGTTCATTAGCTAAATTTGAAGTCACTTGTCAAAACAACAAATTGTACAAAAGCAATATATAAAAACAACATTAATTAACAATGATAATAGAGAAACTAGAAATAATTTCATGCTACATCAAGTTGAAAATACAAAAGAGGAAGATGTAATAGTTCAATGGAGTACCACCCCGAATTTCAAGGTATTACCCAGAGTTCGAATCCTTATCCCAACAATAAATTGGAGATTTCTCTCTTGTGGTGGCAATGGGTCTCTAATTAGATGTCAAATATCTCCTAAGCTATTTTAGGTTGTCTTATTCATTTGTTTTTTCCTTAACATGATATTTCAACCATATTCCAATCTTTTCTTTCTGCTTCTGCTTTTTGGCTAATTTGCGGGAGAATGGGTGTGGGTAAATGAAATATATATCGTTTTTTCACCATATACCTCGACAAAAATTTTATTCACTATATACCTCTACAAGTTTTAAAATTCACCATATACCCCCAATTTTCAAAAAAAATCCACAGAGTGCCCTTAATGAGTAATGAGTAATGGTCGTTAACTCTGTTAGTTACCAAGGATAGGGGTAATCAAGGGTTATAATGGGTTAATATGGTTAATTAGAGTTCAATAATTAACGAAGTTAACGACCTTTAGGCATTAAGGGCATCGTGTGGACTTTTTTTTTCAAAATTAGGGAGTATATGGTGAATAAAAAAACTTGTAGGGGATATATATATATATATAACTCTTGTACGCTCTTAATAGTACTTATTTATAAATATTTTTTATTTCGGAGTGGATTTTGATTAACTATTTATGTAAATACTTATCTTATTTATATAAAGTACTCAGGGTCTCAAGGCCCTACATACACACACAAAAAGTTGTTAATTTGCTATAATTTACACTCAATGTATATACTTCCTCTGTTTTTTTTTAAGTTGCAATAATTTCCATTTTTAGGTATTTTTATTTAGATGCAACAATTCCTTTTTTGGCAAAGGTTTTGGGGAAATTTGACCTTTTTATCCTCACTTTACCTACTCTATATGCAAAAAGCATGGGTAATTGGGTCAAATTTACTCTCTTCTTTCCTTAATATTTATGTAAAAAGACATATGTTGCAACTAAAATAAAATAGAGATAGTATGTGATAATAACAATGATAATGATAATTGATTAACACCTTTCATGTTTGATGGAGAAAGTGTCAACATTTGAAAAAGCGGACCAACTTGAAGATTGGTCACTAGAGTTCAGACAAAAACAATTCCAAGAGTTTTTCTTGGTATTGAAACTCATAGATACGGTCTGATTGTAAGAAAATTTCACGCCAATAGGATTTGGACCTAGGCGTATGTAGAGGAAGGTACACCCTGAACATAACGGCTACCACCGAGAATCATAATCCGTGTCTGTAAAATAAAAAGTTGTTGTCATTGTTCTTTAAATGTCGCATAACAACATTGAACTTTCCAAAAGAAAAAAAAAAGAAGGTTAGATGTCAAGGTGATCATGTATTTTTTTCAGGGGCGGATCTAGGATTTTGAATTTGGGGGGTCGTAACTAAGCCAAGCAAATAGACAATGATCACAATACACAAATCAGAAGTTCAGTATAAACGATAAGAAAACTAAACTTTATATTATTTGAGTCATTTATTACATATACCTTCATTATATCGGTATTTCAATGCTATCTGTTTTATTAGTAAATCCAACAAATTGGCTTTTACACTCATCAACAGATGCGACTCTTACATTTAATATCTTTAAATATCTATTCCAAGAGTTTTTAAGAAGTTCATTGATATAAATTTAGTTAACGTAAACAGAGACAAATCTAAAATTTACATAGTAAAATTATTTTGAAGTACTTATAAATAAAATCTTGGTCATACTCAATATAGCAACAGTGTACAAAGTCAAATTGTTGAATTTATTTGAAAACAGAAGGAGAGTAATCATATCACAAAAAAAAGTGGTTAAAATTATAGATAAAATTAAGAGAGATGGATAAAATGAAGATCCAAAATAGAAAAGAAGAAATGGTACGGTGAAAGAGAAAAGAGAATGAGGAGGAAGGTGTGAAGAAGAAACTTTTCAGATTTGAACAATTTTGGACTGAGAATGATGGGTGTGAGCGTGTAGTGGAAAATGCTTGGTTGTTTAGGGGTGCTTCGGTTGAGGGGAAGCTGGCGGCATGTGCTACTGATCTCACTAGGTGGAGCGATAAGGAGTTTGCCCAGGTATTTCAGGAAATTAGAAAGAAGCGCAAAAGGTTGAATAAACTAAATCAAGGTGGGAGGTCCGAGTCGCAGGTGCGAGAGAGACGTAAGATTGTTCGAGAGCTTTCGGATTTGATTCATTATGAAGAGGTGTATTGGCGGCAGAGATTGACATCGATATGGCTTTTTGCGGGTGACCGTAACTCGAAATTTTTTCATCAGAAAGCCTCTCAACGGAGGACCAAGAACTCCATTACGCACTTATTGAAGAAAGATGGTGTTTGTCACGAAGGTGTTCAAGCTGTGGGGTTGGTTGCTAATAACTATTTTCAGAACTTGTTCTCATCTTCAATGCCTACAGAGTTCGGGGAAGCGTTGGAGGGTCTTGATAGACGAGTGATGAAGGATATGAATGAGGTGTTATTTGCTGACTATTCGGAGGATGAGGTTTTTGCGCTTTGAAACAGATGCATCCTTTAAGGGCACCCAGGCCGGATGGTATGTGTCCTCTTTTCTTTCAAACTTATTGGCATATCGTTGGTCCTGTTGTTACTTCCTTTGTTATCCCAACATAAGTTAATAAGACGTTCCTTGTTTTGATCCCAAAGAAAAAGGCGCCTGATAAAATGACTGAGTTCAGGCCTATTAGTCTCTGTAATGTGGTGTATAAGCTGATTACCAAGATTTTGGCAAATCGTTTGAAGCTTATTTTACCATATATCACTTCGATTAATAAAAGTGCTTTTATTCCCGGGAGGCTTATCACTGATAATATTCTTGTGGCTCTTGAAATGTGTCATTATATGAAGACATCCTGTAGTAAGGTAGGCTTTTTTGCTTTAAAGTTGGATATGGAGAAGGCTTACGATAGAGATGAGTGGTGCTTTTTGCGTGCTGTGATGGAAAATTTGGGGTTTGTTGATCGATGGATCGATCGGGTGATGCATTGTGTTTTGTCGATCTCCTTTTCGGTTCTTATAAATGGAGCACCTTCAGGGAGTTTACCCCTCGGGGTTTACGTCAGGGTGATCCTTTATCCCCATATCTTTTTGTCTTGTGTGCCGAGGCTTTATCTGGTTTGTTGTCGCAAGCGGTAGAAAGAGGGTCTATGCATGGAATTAAGGTCGCGCCTTTCTGCTCCTTCTATTTCGCATTTGTTGTTTGCAGATGACAGTCTTATCTTCTCTCACGCAAATGTAGAGGGGGTGGATGCGATCAAGAAGCATCTGAGGGTTTATGAGCTTGCGTCGGGTCAGTTAGTTAGTCTTAATAAGACTATTGTGTCGTTTAGTGAAGGAGTGCCTGCAGCGAATAAGGTTGAGTTAGCTGCCTTGTTAGGTGTAAAAGTTGTGGATATCCACGATAAGTACTTGGGTCTTCCTACAGTGGTGGGACAATCGAAGAAGGTAATTATGAAGGGTGTCCGTGAGAAAGTGTGGAAGCGTCTACAAGGGTAGAAAGGGATAAATCTATCAAAGGCGGGTCGGGTTGTTCTGATTAAGGCAGTGGCCCAATCTATCCCGACCTATGCGATGAGTGTGTTTAAATTCCCTTCCACTTTTTGTGATGAATTGCCTTCTATGGTGTCAAGCTTTTAGTGGGGAGAAAATAAGGGGGAATGGAAAATTCACTGGTTGGATTAAAAGTGCTTGTGTATCCCTAAGGCAGCAGGGAGATTGGGCCTTCGTGATTTCAAGTGTTTTAATGCAGCTCTTCTAGGTAAACAAGCCTGACGGCTTTTGCAATCTTCTAATAGTTTGGTGGCTCAAATATTGAAGGCTCGCTATTATTATTTGAATCCCGAGCTTAGGCGGAATCTGAGCTATTCCTGGCGCGGGATTTGTGGGGGTGAAATGGGTGGTGCAAAGAGGTGCTCGATGGCGAGTGGGTGATGGGTTGAATATATCGGTATGGTTAAGTCCATGGATTCCTGGTACTCAATCGCGCAAGGTTATTTCTCTACGAGGCACCGCGAGCGAGAATCTTAAGGTTTGTGACCTTATTCATCTTGTCTCCGCTGAGTGGAATGTCCCTCTCATTAATAAGCTATTTCTCCCTTTTGAGCGAGAGCGTATCTTGAGCATTCCTCTTAGTTCCCGTCTTCGTGACGATGTTTTATGTTGGGATCTGGAGAAAGACGGAGACCACTCTTTTCGTTCGGCCTACCGAGCCATTTTTGGTAAGTTGGATGGCGAGAGCACGACTTCTTCGTCAACGAGCTCTAATTTATGGAGTAAAAGATAGCAGGCTTGTACTCTTCCCCGTGTTAAGCTTTTCTTTTGGAGGGCTTGTCGTGGGCTTTGCCGACACAAAGGGGTCTGAGTAAGCGTGTGGCAAGTGTGGAACCATTGTGTAACCTTTGTGCGGTGGAGGATGAAACAGAGCTGCATTGCTTGGGGGATTGTGTTATTGCAAGGCTTATTTGGGATTCAAGTGGTGTAGGCGAAGTAGTGGCAGGGGTTTACCGCAGCTTTGGGGACTTGGCACTAGCGTGTCTGGAGCAACTCCCTTGTTTGGAACATGGGCTTTTGATGACCATATGCTGGGCTATTTGGAATGCGAGGAATAGGTGGTTGTTTGAAGGGGAGGTTTGTGATCCCCATCAAACGATGGCCTATGTGCATAATCTCTTGGCGGAGCTTCGTGTGGAAACCGACATGCGGTGAGCGTGGGATTAGCTGCCCGGGAATGCTGGTTACCACCTAGAGAGGGTTTCGTTAAGCTCAATGTGGACGGGGGGTGCATGGAGGGTTTGGGTGCGTCGGCTGGTGCTGTAATTAGGGGGATGGATGGCAGGGCATTGGTATCTGCAGCATGGAAGGTGGAGGACTGTTGGGAGCCGTTATTTGTTGAGGTGTTTGGTATTCAACTGACTGTGGAGTTCGGGTTTCGAAATGTGGTTGTGAAAAGTGATTGTCTTCACCTGGTTAACGCAATTTCTTCAAAAGTGCGAGGTCGGAGTAGCTTCCATCTTATTCTTGATGATATAGTTCATGCTAGTAGAATATTAGATATTGTGTCTTGGAGTTTTGTAAGTAGGAATCGGAATGGGGTTGCTCATGAGCTAGCTCATTGTTTGCCTTGGGTTTTAGGTACCTGCATCATGATGTTCTGCATGCAAGAAGTTGAGAAAAAGTTTACCACTGACGCAACTTGCATTGTAACTATAACTGCGCAGCTATCAATTTTATCTAATCGTAAAAATTCTGTCTGACGTTAAAAAATAAAAAAGGAAATTGAATTTTTTTGATGGGGCCCGTGCCACAGGACTTTTAATAGGTCCGCCCCTAAATACTCCGTTTCATATTGATGTTTCTGGTTTGGCTTGCACCTTTTTAAATGCACATATTTGACTATTAATATATGTAAATGTAATTACGTATATTAGTAAAAAAGATATAAAAATCTAATATTATTAAAGTACTCATTGAGACGAATTAAATAAGACTACAAGACTATATTTTTTCTTATATATTCGAATAAATTTAGAAGATTTTAAGTAATTCTAAATAATGCCAAGATTCCAAGTAGGAACATTAATAAGGAACTAATGTAGTACTTGTTTTTATGGAGAATAACATTTAATTTATTCACCAAAAATCAGAATCTTCTCAGTTTGATCTTGAATTTTTTCGTTGTAATTTCTTACAGTAAGAGAATATGTTGTTTTTGCCTAGAAAATTTGTTCCTTAATTTAAATACATTTATTTGATTACTTTATATATTTTTCATTACGATTTATGTTCTTTTAATTAATGAAATGAGATAATTTTCAATTATGTGCTGCTTTTGCCTAGAAAAAAATATGTTCTTTTAATCTATGAAGGTACTCCATCTGTATTCTTTTAGTTTTCTCACTTGAAATCTTGACATTCAGGGTTTGGGGTTTAAGGTTTAGGGTTCAGGGTAATCAGAGAGAATCTTATAAAATTTTCTCAATATATAAGAAAAAATATAGTCATGTGAAATCTTGTTTGATTCGTTTCAATGAATAGTTTACTAATATTCAATCGTTATAACTTTCATTAATATGTAATAAAAGATATTTATAGTAAAAATGTGCATTAGCAAATGCACATAGTCAAAACAGGCAAACTAAAAATGTAGAGAGGGAGTATGTATTTTTATTATATGTTCTTTTCATTTTGACTTATGTTTCTTTTATTAAATGTGATAGTTTTGAACTATTTGTTTTTATCTAGAAGATATGTTCTTTTAATTAATTAATTAGGTCTTCCCTTTTACTATATGTTTTTTGTATAGCTACCTATCTTATTTTATAAGTTGAGATGAGACAAGTAGAATCTATTGATGAAAGATTCAAAAATTAGGGTTTTTGTTTCAAATATTGATATGCTTTGGAGAGAGAAAATAAATAAGAGAGAAAGGGTCGAACCTAACATTTTATAGGCCTTGAGCGAGAAAAAAAAGAGGGGCCACTTTTAGAAAAACAATATATATTGAATAATTGAGAAATAATATATACTGAATCTTTTTCGGAGTTGTATAAATTCATATTACACCAAAATTGAAAACTGAAGCTAAAACCAAGTCTAAATACATTAATACAGTATTATAACTCTAAAGAATTGCAACACAACATAATTGTAGGAACATCTTTCTTCATTTCTGTATCTACCAATAGTTTTGTCTCTATATCTCTATTATATAAGTGAAGGGGGAGGAAGATGGTGTCCCCCTTGTAAAAAAGTCTGATATATCATTAATGAATTTAAATTGCCATATATATTAAATAATCTTTTTTTCTTCCTACTTGCCATATATATTAAACAAGTTAACAATAGAATTGAATTTGAAATTTAAATTTTAATACTAAATTAAGGAGAATGATTTCCTCTTCTTACATATATGTGAAAAACTCTAATAAAAAGCATAAATTCTTGAAAAAGACGGTCTTGCGTTACTGTTAACGTCAGACCAACTGATGTCATGATAACAGTGGAATTAGTTAAGCGATTGGACCTACTAGTTATGTTAGTAAAACCGTCACATTTTCCCCCTCAATTTATATTTTCTCTCTCCTCTATTAACCTCATTTGTCTCTCATATGCCCCTCTCCTATACCAACTCTCATTTCTCTCTCCTCTGCACTGCCATTTCCCTCTCCTCCACCCAGTGGCGGATCCAGGAATTTGACAATGGTTGGTAACACTAACGTAAATCCTCGATACAACCAACGACCAATACATATAAAAATTAATAAAATAGTTTCCAAAAGCAATAAATATTCATTCTTTTAGGAAAAAAAAAACTTTAAATCTAGCTATCTGGAGAAATTGAAGACTTAGGGTTCTTTTTTCATTTCAGCTACTTAAAATCACAGCACAACCACCAAATCTAGTTCAATCAACTTTAAATACTAAATTCCACCAACAAACATTATACAACCTTCCACTAAATCTAGTTCGATCAACTTTAATTACTAAATTCAATCAACCCAAATGACCAAACCATCATCCAAACATTAAAACAAAAAAAAAAACATAAACTTAAATAAAAAAGTACAAACTCATCTCATTTCAACTACTTCACAGTTCACACACTTAAGTAAGCTCAAACTTACAAGCACAACCACTTACCACTAAATCTACCTCAAACAATTTCAATCAAATAAGATTTCTCAAAAAAATCCCAAAGAAAATGTAAGTACCTCAGAATAATAGTCGGGCGATATTGATGACAATCTTAGCAAGGGGATGAATAATATTAAGGAGCTTCACACCTCTCTGTTACATTTCTTCGAACAGCTTCTCTGCTCTCTCTAAATCCCTACCTTTCCTTTAAACCTTCATAGTACATTATACAACACAACTTCTCTGCTCAAATTAAGCTTATTCTGAAACCAATGAAGCGCCAATAAAGCCATGTTTGGATTCTTCATATAATTGAGAACAACAACGACTTTCTGTTCTATTAAATTATCTCCAAAACCAAACAAAATCCTTGAAACATCTTCATGTGTAGCATTATATGAATCTAAAGAAGGTGATTCAAAATCGAAATCTCACAAACACACGAGTTTTTCCCCAAATTCAAGGATTTTGAATGATAATTTTTTATATATGAAAAAGGTAAAATGGGTATCATTTGGTAGATCAAGGTGAGATGATTATTTTAGTTGAAGATTTGAAAGGAAAAGGAGATTCATGTAAAAGAAAATCAGGAATTTTAGTTGAGGAAATTAAGGTTAAAGGAGAGAGAAAGAAACGCGAGAGAGGAAGTGGAGCTATGCTGTTGGGTTTATCTTTGTCAGTCTAGGAGAGAGAGAGTTAAAAAATTTCCCCCCCAAATTAATGGTTGGTCACGTGACCACCTGGAACCACACGTGGTTCCGCCACTGCCTCCACCCAACTTCCATTTCTATCTAAAGCCTACATCTCTTTCTTTTTCTTTCTTTTCTTTTTCTAACATTTGAAACTTTCAACTAACGTCCTTTTTCGCGTCTTCTTCAATCTTGATGATAAGAATTTGATGATGCTAATTCTAGTTTCTCACGCTTATACAATGATATTGTTGCATCAAAGTCAAGTAAGTATATTCTTAATTCTCCCTAAAAAAGTATATTCTTAATTCTCAAAGCTCATTGTTTTCCTCTATCAATGGGTCTAAACTCTAATGTATCTCTTATTATAAGTTATGGTTTTTAGGTAGATAGTTACAGTTTTAGACGTAATATATGTTTTGAGTAAGTAGTTATGATTTTCTGGTAATTAGTTATTGTTTTGGGTGCATAGTTATATTTGTAAGGTTAATAGTTATGGTTTTTAGTTATTAGTAATTGTTTACACGTTATTAGTTATAGTTTTCATGTTATTAGTTATAGTTATGGTTCTGGGTAAATGGTTATATCTATGAGGTTTTAATAGTTATGGTTTTTAGTTGTTAGTAATTGTTTACACTTTATTAGCTATAGTTTTTATGTTATTAGATATAGCCTATAGGTATGGTTCTAGGTAAATGGTTATATTTCTAAGATTTTAATAGTGATGGTTTTTAGTTATTAGTAAAGCGGATACTAAATAGTTATGGTTTGCTGTTATTTGTTATGGTTCTCGGGTTAATAGTTATTGTTTTGGATTGTTAGTTACAAGTTTAGATAAAAAAAATTATTGTTTTTGGGCAATGATTATGGTGGTTTGGTTTGATGTTATGGTTTTGGATTGATAATTATGGTTTATTGGTTAATAGTTACGAGTTTTAATTTATTAGTTGACATATATTCATTAAAAGTTATTGGTTAACTAGTATACTTCAGCGCTTAACTAATTTATCCAGAAGCAATATAAGGCTAGCATAACTAATAGGTCCAAGCGCTTAACTAATTTCGATGTTGGTTTGATGTACACGCATGATGTCAGCATGCCATCAGCTGGTCTCACGTTAACACTAATGTGAGACCGTCTCTTCAAAAATGGACTCAATCAAAAATCAAAATTGACCATATAACTTGATTGACACAATCAGAAGAAAAAATAAAACTTGAATTTCATATTAATAATTATACTGATAATATTTTAAAACCTAAATGTTGATCATTATTCGGCAATGTCTATTATATAAATCAAACTCTTCCACTTTATTTGAGCACAAACTTTCTTCTGCTTTATACTATATTTAAATAATGATGAATATATAAATAAAAAAAAAACCAATGAAACGTTAATTTAAGAAAAACATATTAAAAAAAAGAAAAATTTGTCAAAAACAACCTTTTATAAGACACTTTTTGTCAGAAACAACCTTTAAATTTTTTTTTGTCAAGACAAACCTTAAACCAAAATATATTTGTCACATTAAACCTTTGCCCGGAATAGACCCTTGACTAAGTTTTCAGGCGTTGACCACCCACGAAACCACCCCCACCCCACGAAATCAGCACCCTCGCTTTCCCCCACCCTCGAAACCACCGCTTTCTTCCCCCACCCTCAAAACCACCAACCCTCACTTAGGAACGTCGTTCCGGGCAAAGCTCCGGATTGTTACTTTTCTTAAATTTTTGTCAAGTGAGGAAAAATTGACATGATAAGTAATTGCATGATTTTTGAAAAATAAACCCTTAAAAGTTGCTTAACTTTCAACAAGGAATTGGAGTAAGAGTTTATGTCTATAATAGTCTCTTGTTATTATCATAAAAAAGTTAGGTATCTAACTACTTGTGCAAATCTTTTAATGAGATGTAATTATAGGACCTTATGATATTTTATTTTGAATTACTAAACAATGGTATTATGTTGGGTTAAGGATTAAGCTTTCACTTTTCATTTCAAAGGTCACGTATTCAATACCTTGTAACTACACAACATTATTTTTAGGAACACCTTTTAATATATTAGTGTAGATAATAGATAATATTTATTCACCATAAATCAGAATCTTCTCAGTTCGATCTTGAATTTTTTTGTTGTAATTTCTTACAGTAAGAGAATATGTTATTTCTGCCTAGGAAATTTGTTCATTAATTTAAATACATTTATTTGTTTACTTCATATATTTTTTATTACGATTTATGTCCTCTTAATGAATTGAGATAATTTTCAATTATGTGTTGTTTTTACCTAGAAAAAATATGTTCTTTTAATCTATGAAGGTACTCCTTTGGTATTTTTTAGTTTTCTCACTTGAAATCTTGACACTATTCACAATCAAAGAGAATATTATAAATTTTTTCTTAATATATAAGAAATAATAAAATCATGTGGGGTCTTGTTTGATTCGGTTTAATGAATATTTTGTTAGTATTCAATTATTATAACTTTTACTAATATGTATTAAAAAATATTTATATTAAAAAATTACATTGACAAACACACATAGTCAAATAGGAAAACTAAAAATATATAGAGGGATTATATATTTTTATTATATGTTCTTTTTATTTTGACTTATGTTCCTTTTATTAAATGTGATGGTTTTGAACTCTGTGTTGTTTTTCTATGTGCCTAAGGAACATAGTGCACTTATTTGTTTCGTGACTATATTAAGTATCTATCACATAGTGCACCTGGGTATATTGTCCAAGGATTGCTAATGTCATACATTGGGCAAGATAGGCGAATATAATTTATTATAAGGACAAGAGGGGATTTTTCTGGAGATGTTATAAACATCTATTTGTTTGGTGACTATATTAAGTATCTATCACATAGATGAGTAGCCATATCTTCTGTTTAGTACCATGAAAACTGCAAAATGGTACGACATGATTACCCATTGGACGAGTTCTGGAAACTAATTAGAAGTGTTTTGGGACTACTAGGGTCGTGTTGAATACCAAGTTGGACTCAGACTGTCAGACAGATAGATAACAACACTTTCTCAATCTTTTGTTTGTTTTGAGTAGCCTAATAAATAAGAAAGTTCTATTCCTTGGGCTGTCTGAGTGAGAAGAATCCCGTAGTCAAAAAGTTGATTTTACTTGTCCCTACAAATTACATTTGCTACTCCTATTAAAAAGACCATAATTGATAAATGCAGAGAGTGTGTTGAGCTGTGCTATAGAGAAGTTAGCAACATTCCTAATTGCGGAGGCACAGTTGCTGGGTAGCCTTTCACAAGATGTTACAGCCTTGAAAAATGAACTAGCAACCATCAAAGAGGTTCTAAAGGATGCTGAGAAGAAAGCTGAGGAAGATGATACCATCAACGAGTGGCTGAGACAAGTAAGAGAAATTGGTTACCAGATTGAGGATGTCATTGATGACTACATCCTATTGAAAGAGTCGCCACAACAGCAGCAGCAGCAGCAGCAACAACAACAACGGCAACGATCTTCCTCTAATACTAGTCATACTAGTCAGCTTTTCCTGATGATAACGAGAATCCGTAAGTGGTTAAGTAAAGCAGTTGCTTGTGTCTCAGAGATAAAACCCAAGCATGAGTTAGCCTCCAAAATTGGAGAAATTAAAGCCGAGTTATCTGAGATAAGCAGTAGAAGGGAAAGGTATAATTTCATTGCTTCAAGAGATAGCTCTAGCAGTAATGAGCGCTACCAATATCAGCAAGACCGTCAAGTTTGCTCTCTCTTCGTGGATGATTCTGATATATTTGGCATTGAAGATCATAAGGCAGAAATAATTAAGTGGTTGAATTTGGAGAAGCAACACCAGAATGTGGCAGAGTGCCGTCGTTCCGTGATAGCAGTGGTGGGTATGGGAGGAATAGGAAAGACGACCCTTGTTCGTAAAGTGTATGAGGATAAGGAGGTCAGAAGCTGCTTTAGTTTCTATGCTTGGGTCACTGTTTCCCAATCTTACAAGTGGAAGGCTCTGCTCAACAGCATATATCAGCAAGTTCATCCGCAACCATCTCAACAACTTGAGACATCTGATGAAATAAACATCATCAATGATTTACGGAAGCACCTCAAGGATGAGAGGTAACCTCACATTATCTATTATCCAGCTTTTGCCTTTTATCTTCCCTGGTGTATTATCTGTTCTTGATGATTTTTCCATGCATTAGATATCTACAGCTTCTAATGAAAATACAAGTGTCCATATCATTTCAAATTTCTTCAAATTTTTTATATTATATATATGGGCACCATATTACACTAGATTAATTTTTGGGCTCTGTCAATGCTCCGAGTAATAACATGGACAACCATTAAGACCTTATGGAGATCAGCATTTGAATAAGAAAATATAACAATCTTCTAAAATAAAATAATGTTTATATCTTTCAGGTAAGGAGCTAGATAAATTTGACAATTATTTTAAGATGGAGGAAATATCAATTATCTGCTAATTGCAGAATAAGACCTTCCACTTGTCAGCACATTCACGTTACAACGACAACACCAACAACAAAGCCTTAGTCTCCAAATTATTTTGGGGTCCGCTAACATATACTGTCATAAGAAATCGTTTTCAAGACAAATGAAACACTAAAAATAAAGTAAACAAAGAATAATGAGAAAATGAAAGTGAGGGAAGTAAGAAGAGAGAAAACATAAAGTACCAAGAAATAGAATGACGTTTCTTGGTCCTTTATTTGGCCTAATGTTGCTATTTTATTCGCAACTATTTATCCACAATAGATAGTCTTTTAGAAATTCAAAGAATGTACTGACATAGTGCAGCATATACATTTTGGACACTTTTGATTTCATATACTTACTATATCACCTCTTGACCACTAGGTCAGTTACCTTATTCACCAAATCAGGGAGATAAATATGTTACACTTTTCTTTTGGATACTTTGTTGGAACTCAAGGTGACACTTAAGAAGGGGGGTTGAATTGAGTGGCAAAAACTAATCGATTTTCGCAAAAACATCTTACAAGACGGTCTGCCGTGCACTGTGTTATTTACTCGTAAATTCTCCGATTAATGTTTTTGCTCGAACGAAATTGTATCAAACAAGAAAACAATGAAATCAAATAATAAGACACGGGAATTTAACGTGGTTCAATCTCACCTCTGAGATCTACGTCCACACAAACTACTCTTTTATTATTTGAATCGTAAAATACCAAACCCTTGATACAATTCGATTCTCCCACTATTAACTCTAGTAGTGCTCCCCAACACTTAACCCTAAGTGTTGCTACTCTCTATAATATGAAAGATTACAGAAAAAATGATTCCTCAAAAGCGTGCTTCTTATTCAAGCAAATAGAGGGTCGTTACAAACTTTGTTTAGAGACCTTAACTTACTGTAACTCGCGCCGTACACTGTGCTATGAGAGATCGTTTTCAGCTCTCAAAATCTTTATCTCTCCAAATCTGAAAACGTGGTTTGCTCCAATGATTTCTATCCCTTATATAATTCAATCAGCTGAATAAAAATCCTTCTCCAAAATGTATTATCTTTTTGAACAATTTTTATTCCTAAAATAAAGGGATAAAATTCTTTTCCTTTTCAAAATCCAATTTTATCTTTTATAAAAAAACTAATTTCTTTTACTCCTTGTAAGATAAGGATTCCTCCATATCTTATGCCAACTCTAAATCAGATTTTAAATCAGTTTTTATCTAAACAAACTTTATAAAAATCGTTATCATTAAAAATCAATTTTTCTCTTTTTACAAACAATCTTTTTAGAAAATCTTTTAAAGAAATGTTTTCTTTAAAATCAGTTTTTTTATTAAAACTCTTCTTTTTCCTTTTTTTTCGCATTTTATCTTTTATAAAATATTGTTCTTAAAATCAGATTTTTTTAAAACTCTTTTTCCGAAAATATTTTTAAAGAAACGTTTTCTTTAAAATCAGTTTTTACAAAACTCTTTATGCGAAAATCTTTGTAAAAAATATTCTTCTTTCAAAACTAATTTTCGAGATTAAAAACTCCCCTTTTTATATTCTTTAAATATAGAAATATGAAATTAATATAATTACCTATTTTCTTAACTCTAAAAAAATAGTTAATCATCCTAATTTCATATTTCTAGTTTAGCATAAAGTTCCAATACGTTAATTACATTGCATAAACATGACTAAGAACATAACTAGACCTAAGCTTCCATATCTTCAAGTTCTTGATCTTTCATGAACATCCAATCTTGATAGTTTTCTTAGATCACTGTTACACACATACATGTTATAGCATAGAGTGTTTATCATCATCAAAATAACATTGACTTAGAGTCACAACAAATTCCCCTATTTTGATGATGACAAACAAATAATACTTCCCCCTCAAAATATGCACCATTAATCACATTAGGGAAGATAACTCAACATCATTCACAAGTAACATGTTTATTAGGATAACCAAATAAGAGAGCATCAACATGTTCATTAGTCTAAGTATTATACCCATCTTCCCCCTTTTGACATTATCAAAAAGGAGAGCATCAACATGTTTAGCGAGTCAAAGTGAGATATAGTCAGCAAAATAATGCAAGTAGCTCAAGCAATAGATACTAAGGATGTTGGTGTTATGTCATAATCCAACTCACAATCCGAAGTCATTAAGCAAAAAATAATCCAACTCACAATCCGAAGTTATTAAGCAAAAAATAATCCAACTCACAATCGGAAGTTATGAAGCAAGAAATAATCATGAAGGATCATGGCTAATAGCTAAGAAAGTAAGAAAAAGATAGGTAATGCAAGCTTGAAGATTTGAAATGGCAATTGGCTCAACAAGTGCTTAAGCCTTTCTTTTAAGATTTTCAACTTCCGCAAATAAACATCATAGGACTTTCTTCACTGTGGCATTGTGTGTGTTTCTGTGCCAGAGAACAATCTATTCCCTTCCATATATAACTAATCTTCGGATATACTGGAATCCAAAATGATGATCTTCAAAACTTTGATAATTTTCTTCACATTTGAATTGAACTCTATGACTTATCTAAAATAAGTGTCTTACTCTCCTTTTCTTTTATTTTCTTTTCTTTTTTTTTTCTTTTTTTTTTATGAAGGAATTAAGCAGACCATACAATATTATTAGAGTCAATCAATAAGAGATCAAAGATAATAAGTTAATTCGGACCTTATTTTTCTTTTGATACATCTCCTGGCACTGTGCCTTGCACAGTGTGAATCAAAACTTTTCATTCTTTCACGTAATGTTTCATTCCAACCTTTTCATGTTCCCCCTTAACTAATGCGTCTTTTTCTTCCATCATCTTATCAAGATGTTCTTGCCCCTCAAATTATTATTAATCAAGATTAAAATCACTTGTTGAACTTTGGATCAATGGGTGAGGAAAAGAAGGATAATAATAGGGAAATGACGATAAGGTGAGACATATGAAAGAAAGAAATAATGAGGCACGAATGTCAAACTCATAAATAGAAAATCAGAATATCGGGATAAAGATCAAGCTTGCCATAGGAGAAAGAATTAGCATTTCATAGCTCAATAACTCGGCTACTTAGGATCATATAGCTCATTAGTTCGACAACTTAGGATCATGACATTAGGACAGCATTATTAGAGCATTACGAGTCCTTTTTATACCAAGTAGACTTTTTCTCACAGTGTTTCACAAAGACATGCATCAACACTCTAATTAACATATTTAAAGGAGGACAACAAGCATAATACTCAACTAATTTCCAGAAATTAATCCCAAAGCCACAAATTGTATTGTAAAATATTCATGCATGAAATTCAACAGAATTACCTTGATCACACAATTGGGATATGCTTAACAAATTTTTTTGAAACCACTTACCAACATCACATTCTCTATGGAGTGTGTTAGGGAATTGCCGACGTTTCCAATACCACTTATTTCTCCCTTTTTGTTGTCGCCAAATGTAACACAACCTTCATGGTAGGCTACTAGTGAGAGGAATTGAGATTTATCACCAGTCATATGTCTTGAGCAGCCACTGTCGAGATACCATAGGCTGCATCCTCTCACGTTTGCCTGCAAAAAGATCACTTGTTAATTTTAGGAACCCAAATCTGTTTGGGTCCCTTTTTCTTTCGTTGAGCTTCTAATAAGCCTTTTCTAACCCATATTTGAGTTACATACTTTACATTTTTCACAACACTCTTCTTCTTGACATTACAATTATCCATAAGATGTCCATTCTTTCCACAGAAGTTGCAAATCAAATATTCAGGTAGATCGACATATTTTCATTTACAAAAGTCACTTTTAAAATTTTTGGTACTGTGCCGTACACTGTGTTGCTGACCTGTATATCCCAAACCAGTTTTGTTTTGATTGTTAGTTGTACTAGACAAATAATCGAGAGCTTTTAGACCATACGACCACTTTTCATACATTTTTCGAGCAATAGTCAATTGTGATTCCAAGAATTCAACAGAAGTATTTAGATCACTATTTCTTTTTCTCGAAAGTTCTAATTCTCTCTTAACTTTATCAAGTTCTTCACTTATCTTAGCATCACTAGGCAGCATTAGTGGAACAATTCTTGATTTCTGTCTTGAATTCTTTAGTTCAACTAACTCATGATTTAGCGATTCAATTTGCTTTTCAAGACTCGATTTTTTAGCTTCTAACACAGTGTATGGCACTGTGTCATTTACGATTTCGTTAGCAAGAGACTTTTCGTATCTTAGAGCGTTTATCTCAGTATCTTTCTCTTCAATAATTTTTTCAAGTTCATCAGTCTTCTTCATCAGTTCTTTACAGTCCTTTAATAAATCCTTGTATTCCAATTCCAACCCAATCTTTTGCTTAGTTAAATTTTTTACTTCCTTTTTCATGATTGAAAAATCATCATTCATTTCTTGACAATCATCAATGATATTTCCAAGCAAAGTAACAAGTTGATTTTTTGAAATAAGATGTATTGAAGGTTTTAGAGAAAGAAGACTTACCTCACTGTCTTCAGTTTCATCTTGGGAGTTCGAAGTTTTCGCCATTAGACACAAGTGAGAGTCGCCCCGGCACCGTGCCTTTCTCGTGATGTCCGTACAACATTCGGACATAATTTTTGCTCATGGCACTTGTGCCTCTCGATCGTTCTTCGTCGGAATCCGAATCTCCCCCAAACGGCAAGCAATCATTGCCTTTTTGAATTCTTTCTTCGATTGCTCCCTTCTTCCTTTGGGCTTCTCATCATCCCATAAGGGACATTCTTTAATCCTGTGATTTAACTCTCCACACTTGAAACAACCCGAATTAATAGCACTTTTCAGGTAGTGCTCTTACCTTTGAAATTTTCATATTTTATAGGATTGTTGTTTTTGTTCTTTTTGAGAAAAATTTTAAATCTCCTAGTAAGAAAATCAATATCATCATCACTATCACTATTTTCAATTTTCAATTCAGTTCTCAAGGCTATACCTTTACTTTTTGGTTCATTAGTTTTAGAATCTAAGACAAGTTCATGAGTCATTAATGAGCCAATAAGTTGTTCTAGTGAAAGTTTAGTCAAATCTTTAGCTTCTTGAATAGCGGTTATTTTTGGGAGCCATCGATTTGTTAAACTTCTTAACACCTTTCTCACTAAATCTTCAGAAGTATATGTTTTGCCTAGAGAACGTAATTCAATAGTGATTACTGTAAATCTAGTGAACATCTCTTTAATAGATTCGTCCTTATTCATAGTAAACAATTCATATTGTTGGACAAGCAAATCTATTCTAGATTGTTTTACCTCATTCGTACCTTCGTGGGCCAACTCCAGCGTGTCCCATATTTCTTTTGCTGTAGTACAAGCCGAGATCCATGAGTATTTATCAGGTCCAATTCCATATTGGAGAATACTCATAACTTTGAAGTTTTTTTCGGCTTTTGCATAGTCAACTGAATTGTAGTCGTCTTCATCCTTGTCGACCATCTTTCCTTCAGCGTTTTTGGCTTGGATAAGGATTGGTCCTTTCCTTATGATTTTCCAGCATTCATAGTTCAATCCTTGGATGTAGATCCTCATCCTAGCCTTCCACCATCCGTAGTTTTTTGCGTTGAAAATTGGACACTTTGTGTGTCTATCTCGAGAGTCGTCTTGCATGTTCATGACTTCTATTCTCTAGGGATGAAGCCTTTCGAGAATAGCCTGCTCTGATACCACTTGTTGTAACTCAAGGTGACACTCAAGAAGGGGGGTTGAATTGAGTGGCAAAAACTAATCGATTTTCGCAAAAACACTCTTATGGCACAGTGTCGTGCACTGTGTTATTCACTCGTAAATTCTCCGATTAATGTTTTTGCTCGAACGAAATTGTATCAAACAAGAAAACAATGAAATCAAATAATAAGACACAGGAATTTAACGTGGTTCAATCTCACCTCTGAGATCTACGTCCACGCAAACTACTCTTTTATTATTTAAATCGTAAAATACCAAACCCTTGATACAATTCGATTCCCCCACTACTAACTCTAGTAGAGCTCCCCAACACTTAACCCTAAGTGTTGCTACTCTCTATAATATGAAAGATTACAGAAAAAATGATTCCTCAAAAGCGTGCTTCTTATTCAAGCAAATAGAGGATCGTAACAAACTTTGTTTAGAGACCTTAACTTACTAGAACTCTGTGCCGTACACTGTGCTATGGGAGATTGTTTTCAACTCTCAAAATCTTTATCTCTCCAAATCTGAAAACGTGATTTGCTCCAATGATTTCTATCCCTTATATAATTCAATCAGCTGAATAAAAATCCTTCTCCAAGATGTATTATCTTTTTGAACAATTTTTATTCCTAAAATAAAGGGATAAAATTCTTTTTTCCTTTTCAAAATCCAATTTTATCTTTTATAAAAAAACTAATTTCCTTTACTCCTTGTAAGATAAGGATTCCTCCATATCTTATGCCAACTCTAAATTAGATTTTAAATCAGTTTTTATCTAAACAAACTTTATAAAAATCGTTATCATTAAAAAAACAGTTTTTCTCTTTTTACAAACAATCTTTTTAGAAAATCTTTTAAAGAAATGTTTTCTTTAAAATCAGTTTTTTTATTAAAACTCTTCTTTTTCTTTCTTTTTTTGCATTTTATCTTTTATAAAATCTTGTGCTTAAAAATCAGATTTTTTTAAAACTCTTTTTTCAGAAAATATTTTTAAAGAAACGTTTTCTTTAAAATCAGTTTTTACAAAACTCTTTATCCGAAAATCTTTGTAAAAAATATTTTCCTTTCAAAACTAATTTTCGAAATTAAAAACTCCCCTTTTTATATTATTTAAATATAGAAGCATGAAATTAATATAATTACCTATTTTCTTAACTCTAAAAAAATAGTTAATCATCCTAATTTCATATTTCTAGTTTAGCACAAAGTTCCAATACGTTAATTACATTGCATAAACATGACTAAGAACATAACTAGACCTAAGCTTCCATATCTTCAAGTTCTTGATTTTTCATGAACATCCAATCTTGATAGTTTTCTTAGATAACTGTTACACACATACATGTTATAGCATATAGTGTTTATCATCATCAAAATAACATTGACTTACAGTCACAACATACTTTTTACAAAAAAATTATTAACCAACTCAAACTTAAAAATATAGGATAGCAATATCATTTTCTTTTTTGAGGTGTATCTTTAATCTGCCACCTTTGATTTGCAGGTATATTGTTGTCTTTGATGATGTCTGGGATGTAGAGCTGTGGAGGTCTGTTAATGCTGCTTTGCCTACTAATAATAATAACAGTAAAATATTGATGACAACGCGTGATAAAAATATTGCTCTGCACTGGATGGCTTCATTAGGTGGTCATACTCATTATGTGTATGACCTGCAACCTTTGCCCAAAGATGCAGCATGGGATCTCTTCTGTCATAAGACTTTTGGTCATGGCATTTGTCCTCCAGAACTAGAACAATTGTCACGTCAAATGATCGGAAAATGTGAAGGATTACCACTTGCAATTGTAGCAATTGCATGTCTTTTGTCCACCAGAAAGAAGGTTCCCTCCGAATGGAACAAAGTAAACAGTGGCCTTGGCTTTGAGCTCGGAAGTAATCGACACTTCTCAAGTACCACAAAAGTACTACTCTTGAGCTACCATGAGTTGCCTTATTACTTTAAGCCTTGTTTCTTGTACTTTGGAGTGCTTCCAGGAGCTTACTTCATTGACTGCATGAGACTAATTCGGCTTTGGATAGGAGAGGGGGAGGGAAGCCCAAACAGAGACCACGAGGGGGGGAGGGGGAGGGGGAGGGGGAAGGGATGCCCAAACCAAAAAAGTCCACGAAACAAGGGGGGAGGGGAAGCCCAAGAACGAAACTAGGCGACTAACTCGCCGACGACCTCAAACACTAGGGGAAGGGGAACTAAACGACGACGGAGCGGTGGTGCGACGCTACTAGAGACGGGGAATGGGGGAATGAAGACCGACGAGGGGAGGGAGGAGAAGAGAGACTCGAAAAAGGGGACAAACCTACTGACTGGCTAAACAGGGGAGGGGGGAAAACTACCGACGACCGACGAACTAAACAGGGGAGGGGGGAACAACAACCGACGACGACCGACAAACTAAATAGGGGAGGGGGAGAGGTAGACCTTGCCGGCGACAAGAACAAACGATTTGCGTGCCGACGAGCTTGAAAAGAGCGGTGCAGTAGATTTGACTCGATAGGGAATCGGGGAGGGGTAAACTGGCAGGCTCACCGGCAGTCGCGCGCCAGGCCGGCCACCAACGAGCCTGCTAGGGCGGCGGGTAAACTTAGGGTTGGCCTAGGGTTTGTGTTTGCCGCTATTTCAGTGCAGTGGTGATTGATGTTCCACATTGGTGTTGGAACAATGGTCGTGGACAGGAAGGATAAAGAATTACTGAAGGAGAGAGAAAGAATGTTTGGGAGTGTTTTGATTTAATTTTTTGGAAAGAAAGAAATAAAACATACAACAGGCAATCAAATAGTACCATCTTGCCCAAATAACCTGTTAGACCGGTAAATGTAGGCCATTAGTTCATTTTGAGAATGAACCCCCTATAGTTCGGATTATACTGTAATAACTTAGAGTTTGGATTAGTATTGGAAGACCTCATATAGTTGAGATTATTCATATGATATGTTCCAATAAAATAACATTTGATAACCACATTACAACTTATTACCTCAAGTACGTGTCCCAACATGCGTTCAGATCTTTTTGGGACGAAAGGAATACTATGTAAGTATGTCAATCGTTCACATGCTCATGTTCATCCACTTAACTAAGGACATTATTAGACATAGTTACGTGGTCCTTATGATAGTCACTTTCTCGATTTTTATTCAACTTTACCTACAGACAAACAAAATTATTTATCAACTTAATGCAACACTTTTTAATAAATAGAATGAAAACCATGTATTCCTCCTTTGTATCAAAATATGCTCTTCAGAGGGGCATCAGTAAACAAAAATTAGTTTTTGATGTAAAATAAACTGTCCTATATAATAATAATGGAAATCACCTATCTAGTATCTCTATTCTATAAGAGAGAGAAGGGGGACACCAAAAGAAAAAAATTAACAAAAAAAAATGCCAACAAAGAAGAATAGTTAAAAAAAAAAGAATATCACAATAGCACATTACAATGTAACTTGAGTCATGACTAAACTTCAACAATTATTTTATACATATATTTCCTCCGTTTTTTTATTTACATTGTTTTCCACTTTACCAGTTCCCTATTACTTGCTGTTAGGAAAAAATACGAAATTAACAAGGGTAACAAGATGAACAATCTTCTAGGCGTGGATCACTTTCCCAAAAGTAATATTCCGACCCTAATCGTAAAGCACGGGTTCACGGAATTCACCTTCGAGATACAAAGAAGAAAAACAGTAGTGGTCACGCTTACTATGAACACTATTCAATGAAAATGAGTTTGTGAGATTTTGTAGAGATGAAGAATTTCTGATTTTTGATCTTTAGAATTTGTATGCAAAAGAGAGAAGTTATTTTCTCAACAACCTTCATCATATGAGAGACCTCATATTTATAACAATGCTATAACATTTCAGAAAATCCGAAACGATACATTGACAAACCGTCAAACTACGCGAGACAACGCAAAGAACACCCAAGTCAGGAGCCTCGTCGCGAGTCGCGAGCTCAAGCAAGTCGCGAGGGGCAACACTGGTCGCGAGTCGCGACTCGCGACCAGTTCTCTGCCTTCCCAGTATCTGCTGCTCCACCGTCGCGAAGTGCGACCATAGTCTCGCGAGGTGCGAGCACTATACTGTCCTCTTAACCCTTCGCATGATGAGTACAAAGTACGACTCACACATATAGCATGTTATTATATATGTTATTTAAGTTACGACACCATATCCGAGCAACTTAAATAAACACACCATGAATTAAACTAACCTTATACTCTAAATCTCCAACAATCCTCCCCCATTTAGAGTATACAAAATAGTTATTGCACAAAACATCATCATAACAAAACAACCTTATGCATAAATGAAAGTGTACAAAGACTTGAACTTCGACTTAGTATAATACACATTCCAAGCATTCGTATCCAAATGGTGTCGATAAACGATTGAACCATTAGGAACACATAATGAAAACTTGAAGATATTATACACACTAGATTAACTACTCATTTCCAATATATACTTGACACTAATTAGCCATGTGTCCATATCAATTCATAAGTGCATCAAAGCTATGCCTCACTAGCTCCTTGAAGCGGCCAAACTTCGCACTTACATAGGTAGATCTCTTAGAAAACATGCTCCTGTGACAAAGCACAATGTCAAGAGACCTATTAAGATTAAACAACCTCTTAGATCATCACAGATTTAAAGAACTTTACCTTGGATGATCATATAAGTTCTTTCAATCATCAAATAAGGAAATTAATCTTATTGAACTCAAGACCCAACGTCTTGTTGGGCGTTAAGTTAAGATTCCCTTACTCGTGATTTTCAATAGGCACCAATCCTAAACCGATTGCCATCCTCTTTACCGTATCTCTAGCTAGTGCTTTTGTGAAACAATCCGCTAGATTATACGTAGTTCTCACATAGTCAACACTGATAGCACTATCTTTGATAAGTCCTTGGACATAACTATGTCTCACACCAATGTGTCTTGACTTACCATTATACACTTGACTATAAGCTCTTGCCAATGCTGCATCACTATCACAATGTATAGCAATAGGTGATATTGGTTTTGGCAACAAAGGTATCTCAAACATAAGATTCCTTAACCACTCGGCTTCTTTACTTGCCGATGATAGAGCTATAAACTCCAATGTCATTGAAGAGTCTACAATGCAAGTTTGTTTCTTGGAAGCCCAAGATATGCCACCTCCCCCAAGGAGGAATGCCCATCCACTTGTGGAGGAATGATCTTCTCTATTAGAGATCCAACTTGCATCTGAATACCCTTCTAAAACCGAAGGATATCCACTATAGGACAAACCATAGTCCATGGTTTTCTTCAAATACTTTAACACTCGACGAATAGCTTGCCAATGTCCCATACTAGGATTACTAGTATACCTACTTAATTTTCCCACCGCAAATGCGATATCCGGCCTAGTACTCGTCATAGCATACATCAAACAACCTATAACCCTCGCATACTCAAGTTGAGACACGGCATTGCCATCATTAGGCAACAATTTTTCACTTGGGTCCATAGGAGTTGAAACAAGAGAGCAATCACTAACATTAAACTTCTTGAGCACTTTCTCGATATAATGAGATTGTGACAAGATCAATTTTCCATTGTCTCTCTTAATTCTTATACCTAAGATGACATCCGCCTCCCCCAAATCTTTCATGGAGAATTGTGAAGATAGAAAAGATTTTGTCCACTCAACTTGTGACAAATCCGTTCCAAATATCAACATGTCATCTACATATAGACAAATCATGACACCATTGTCGTTGTCATCAAATTTGCTATAAACACACTTGTTTGAATTATTCAATTTGAAACCATTAGACAACACAACCTCATCAAACTTTTGATGCCATTGCTTAGGTGCTTGTTTTAGCCCATACAAAGATCTAATCAACTTGCATACTTTATGCTCTTGACCTTTCACGACAAACCCTTCCGGTTGTCGCATGTAAACCTCTTCTTCTAGTTCTCCATTCAAGAACGCCGTCTTGACATCCATTTGATGGATCACAAGCTTATGAATAGCCGCAAGAGCTATTAATAACCTTATAGTGGAGATTCTAGCAACGGGTGCATATGTATTGAAATAGTCAATACCCGGTTTTTGTGAGAAACCTTGAGCCACTAAACGGGCTTTGAACTTATCAATAGTTCCATCTACTTTCATTTTCTTTTTGAAAATCCATTTACACCCAATTGGTTTACACTTAGGAGGTAAATCAGCTAGAACCCAAGTGTTATTTCCCATGATGGAATCCATCTCATCATCAATTGCCTCTTTCCAAAAAGCGGCATCTTGAGACCTTATAGCCTCATTAAATGTTAAAGGATCTTCTTCCACATTAAATATATATGGAAACTTAGTCACTATGGAACTTCTTGATCCTTCAACCAAATATACATGAAAGTCCGGGCCGAAAGATTTCTCTTTTCTCGCCCTTTTACTTCTCCTAGGTTGTGATGATGTTGATGCAACATTCTCATCAAGAGTTTGTTCATCAACTTCTTGATCAATGTTAGTTTTATCAAGACCAATTCCTTGATCAATGTTAATTTGATCAATTGCTTGAATATTGGTATTGGGAGTAATATCCTTTGGTCTAGGAATTGATGAATATCTATTTTCATCAAAAATTGCATCTCTTGACTCCACAATAGTGTGAATTGACCAAAAGTCATTTTGTTCTATAACATAGAACCTATAGGATTTGCTATGAAGAGCATACCCTATAAAGATGCACTCAACTCCCCTTTCACCCAACTTTTTACGTTTGGGTTCCGGCACTTTTACAATTGCCCGACATCCCCAAACTTTGAGATAACTCAAGTTTGGTTTTCTTTTATACCAAAGTTCATATGGGGTAACCTCGTTCTTTTTCATTGGAACTCGGTTTAAAATATGACAAGCTGTTAACATAGCTTCACCCCAAAAACCATCACTTAAACCCGAATAGGATAACATAGAATTTACCATTTCTTTCAAAGTTCTATTCTTTCTTTCCGCTATACCATTTTGTTGTGGTGTATAAGCCGCGGTAGTTTCATGTATAATACCGGTAGATTGAAAATAACTTGGGTCATAAAATTCACCACCCCTATCGGTTCTAAACCGTTTAACTTTGTCACTTCGTTGCAATTCAACTTCATTTTTATAGATCTTAAACTTATCAAGGGCTTCATCCTTAGTAAACTACAAGTATACATAACAAAACCGAGAATAATCATCAATAAAAGTTATCATGTATTTCTTGTTCCCTAAGGAAGGAGTGCTATGGAAATCACATAAATCACTATGCACCAAATCAAGCAATGAAGTATCTTTTTCCACATTGTTTGGAAAAGAATTTCTAGTTATCTTAGTTAACATGCATGTTCTACACTTCTCTATACTTGGATCAAAAGAGGGAATTAAATCATGCTTAGACATGGAATACAACTTTTTATAGTTAACATGACCAAGTCTATTATGCCATAGAGAAGAATTGTCATTGACAACAAACAAAGTATCCTTTAAAGCATTGAAAATACTAAGTTTAAACATGCTATTACAAAGATAACCAAGTCCTACAAATGTACCACCCTTAGACAATATAAATTTATCAGCTTCAAACACCATTTTAAAACCTAATCGATTCAAGGTTGCACCGGAGACTAAATTTCTCCTAAGTTCCGGAGCATACAATACATCTCTTAAAATAAGAGGCTTTTCGGAACTAAACACTAATTCTACTTGTCCTACACCTACTTTAGCCGTAGAATCATTGCCCATGTAAAGAACTTCTCCATTCTCAACCTCCTTGAAAGTCTTGAATAGAGACCGCTCCTTGCATACATGTCTTGATGCTCCCGAATCGATCCACCATGAACAATCATCCTGTACACAAAAGATTTCAGAAATCATACACACAAAATTCAGATTTGAATTAAGTGAAACTTGTATACACATACCTTGCTTGGTATGGGTTTGGCTAGACTCGCCATTCCCACCATTCTTTTTGTTCATCTTCTTCTTCCAAATGGTGCAATCCTTCTTGAAATGACCGGGCTTTCCACATTCCCAACAACCTCGTTGAGCACCTCCACCAAACTTAGGCTTCTTTCCATTGTTGCCTTTGGTGAAATGGTTAGCCCTCTTCTTAGGATTAGAAGACTCCTTTGATTTACCATCCTCCACCATGTTAACGGTGGAAGAATTAGGATTGACATCCTTTTGTCCATCTTGGACCCGAATGCCCTCTTCAATCCGAAGATGAGCACCCAATTGTTCAACATTCATATCATCTTTCTTATGCTTAAGAGAATTTCTAACATCCTTCCAACCGGGTGGTAATTTGTCAATTATAGAGGAAACAACAAAGGTCTCATCCATCACAATGTTGTGTTGATTAAAACTCCCTAAGATTCTTTGAATTTCATGGAATTGCTCCATTACCGACCTAGAGTCTACCATTTTAAAAGCATTGAAATTACTAACAAGAAATTTCTTACTAGAAGCATCTTCGGCCATATATTTACTTTCTAGTTCATCCCAAAGAATCTTAGCGGATTCAGCAAATTGATAAATATCAAACAAAGCATTGGACATACCGTTAAGGATGTGGCCACGACATATATAGTCATCATTCTCCCATTTGTTTCTCCTCCGAATTTCTTCAACAGTTTCATTTTCCACTTCCTCGGGTTTGGGAGTGCTCAAAACATACGCCACACTTAACGAAGTGAGAAGGAAATGCATCTTCTTCTGCCATCTTCTAAAGCCAACACCTTCGAACTTGTCAAGTTTGTGAAAATTTTCAGACATTTCACGAATTGAACTCATCTTGCAATAAATATTACTTTTGGATTGTTAGGGTAAAAAAATACGAAATTAATAAGGGTAACAAGATGAACAATCTTCTAGGCGTGGATCACTTTCCCAAAAGTAATATTCCGACCCTAATCGTAAAGCACGGGTTCACGGAATTCACCTTCGAGATACAAAGAAGAAAAACAATAGTGGTCACGCTTACTATGAACACTATTCAATGAAAATGAGTTTGTGAGATTTTGTAGAGATGAAGAATTTCTGATTTTTGATCTTTAGAATTTGTATGCAAAAGAGAGAAGTTATTTTCTCAACAACCTTCATCATATGAGAGACCTCATATTTATAACAATGCTATAACATTTCAGAAAATCCGAAACGATACATTGACAAACCGTCAAACTACGCGAAACAACGCAAAGAACACCCAAGTCAGGAGCCTCGTCGCGAGTCGTGACGAGCATCGCGAGTCGCGAGCTCAAGCAAGTCGCGAGGGGCGACACTGGTCGCGAGTCGCAACCAGTTCTCTGCCTTCCCAAAGATTCTGCTTGCTCCACCGTCGCGGTGCGACCATAGTCTCGCGAGGTGCGAGCACTATTGATGTCCTCTTAACCCTTCGCATGATGAGTACAAAGTACGACTCACACATATAGCATGTTATTATATATGTTATTTAAGTTACGACACCATATCCGAGCAACTTAAATAAATACACCATGAATTAAACTAACCTTATACTCTAAATCTCCAACACTTGCATCGTTTCTATTTTTGACAATATATTCTCTCTTTCTCTCTCCTAGCATATGGGTTTCTTTTTTTTGTCTCTCTATATCTATCTCCTCTCCATGGTCCTTGTGCAAACACAAATTATACAAGTAAAAAACTAGAGAAAGTATTTTCTAACCTATACCACAAAACATAGGTTAAGAGCATTAGAATTCCTATATAGGATATCATTATATAAAAAGTTTCCATTTCAAAATCCAATCACACTAAAAATCATATATGATTCTCGCTATCTTTAGTATCTATCCTTGTTTATTATCCCCAAGTATAATCTTGTTGGATTATATTTTAATTTGTTTTAATGAAATCTTGAAATTTTGACCTATTATGCCTTGTGACATTGATTAGAATAGTCCTTCATAATATTAAGTGAAATAAGTTTATTTTAATAAAACTAAGTTCATCAATACAAATAAGTTAAATTCAGTGAAAATAAGCTCGATTTAGTGCAAATTGGTGAATTAGAGAATTAGTAAAATGTTTAGTTAAAGTCAGTTTAAGTGAACAGGGCCTAAATTAAGCCTTGAGTAGAAACAAATTGTTCAAACCAAGAAAATCAAGTCATATTAGGACCTTGTCAATGTTAGGGTGCATTTTCTTCACCTCAAAAAAGTATGTTTCAGCTCTAATAAGTTCAAATAAGTTCGGATACATTCATTTAAGTTCGTATACGATCAGTTAAGTTCAAATTAACACATATAAATTTTAACAGTTCTATTATAAGATCATTTAAGTTTTAATAAATTAAGTTCAGATAAATTCACGTTAATTAAGGTAAAGAAAATGCACTTTTAATTGTATTAATTTTATTTCTAATGGCTTATGATATTATTAAAGAGTACTCCCTCCAATCTTTGTCTAGATGGAGGGAAGATTTTTGTATTTTAGCAACTTTTATGTCTTTTTTTTTGGTGTTTTAGAATAAGACATTCTATACTGGTTTTTGTTTATAACACTTTCAAGATCATTTTGGTATAAAAAGGCACCTTTTTGCCAAAATCTGGCCAAATTATTACTCTTTCGACGACCCGTTTGGTAGTCATTGATAATTTTTTTTTGATCTATTGGAGCCACGAAGGCAGTACAAAGTACAAAGAAGGGGAGGGGGGATTCGAACCTGTGACCTATCGTTCACAGCACCTTAATCTTAACCACTAGGTCAAGACATCCTTGGTAAGTAGTCATTAATAAATGGTGGTAATGGAAATGAATTTTAATTGTGATGTTATAAGGGAAACACCCTTAAAATCTTCACGCGGAGGCAATTTCAACCCCCAAGTTTGTGTTTTTTTCTCCATGGGGAAGCAATCTCACTTCTAAACTTGTGTTTTTTCCTCCAAGGGGAAGCAATTTTCATTACCACTCATTACCACCTACAAGGTGGTATTGGATGTGAATGAAAATTTAAGAAGAATAATAGACACTTTAGGATAAAATAACATTACGATGGGAATGGACAATAATTTTCTTCACAATATTACATACAAATTCATTCCAATTAACACCATTAACCAACTACCAAACGAGTTGTCAGAATTTTAACCTAAACATTTCCTCACCCATTGGATCGTGAATTGCTCGCCTTCTCCGTCTTTCGTGTTCTTCTTGTCCCACCCCCTTCCTCTCTTTTTTCTTTCTCTCTTTCCTCATCACATCAACTTCTATATCCCTTGTCTTCCTTATAATCCTTTTCATTTATTTCCTCTTCAGTATTAACCCCAAAAACTTTAATCTCTATTAAGCTTCTCTTAGAAAAAAGGAAAATTAAATTTTAATAATCTAACTTTTAAGCGGTCTTTTCAAAACAATCCCACTATAAGTTATTTTTAAATGATTCAATCTTTTGGGGTGTCTTCTCATAATATGTTATCTAAAAACATATCAAAGAGAATATAATGCATTATAGTTGCATACAACATTATCAAGCTTTTTAAATTATGGAGTAAACATAGTATTCCGAAATCCACCAACTCTCAGTCATTCTTTAATGTTTTTTCTTAGCTTTTATGTAATGCATTATTGCATACAACCTTATCAATCTTTTTAAAATGGACTATGGAGTAAGCATGGTTTTTGAATTCATCCAATACTCACTTTCAGTCATTCAATAATGTTTTTTTTAGCTTTTGCCGTTGTGAAAGAAAAGTTAAATCTCATCTATTTGGTCTCCTGTCTCATCTAAAGTTCCACCAATCAAGCCAACTACTCGGAGACCGTGTTCTTCTCAGTTGACGACAGTAGCTATTTTCATCTTCAACTTCATTATCCTGTTGATCTTACAGAAGATTACTTTTCAAAATTAAAAATCAACTTCTGTTTTGATCTCCATTTGCAACTCAACTAGTTTCATCAATTTTTTTCGTTCTGAAGTTCCGGCCTCCACTTATTGTATCTCTATCCTAAGCAGATGGCAGGTAACCCTTTTTTTTTTTCCCTTCTCCCTTCTTTCTTTTCTTTCCTTCTTAGTATTTGATATTGGGTATTTGATAAATGACTTTGGTTGGATTATTCATGGTCAAGGATCCATATAACTGAAAACTGTTTGGTACTTGGTAGGTGCCTTATTGGTGAATGAAAATGCACCCTAAATAAATACGCTAAGTTCACATTAGATCAAATAAACTTAAATCAAATAAGGAAAAAACTAATCAAATCAGTTAACAAAATAAAAGTTTAGATTAGATCAAGACAACTAGGTCCAGATTAGTAAAAAGAACTTGGATGTACTCCGTGCACAATAGCCACACTACATATTAATTCTTGTGTTAAAAAATTTGGTGTCTAGTTAGTTTTGTAATATACTTCCTCCGTTCCAAAATAAGTGAAACACTTGTCTCAAAAAGCTCTCACATAAATGAGAGAAGTGTTTCACTTATTTTGGAACGGATGAAGTAATCAGTTTGGGTTCACAATAAATTATTGTAAACTCGATCCATTCAAGACTTGCTGATTAGATCAGACTATATTTAAAATACTTTTTTACAATTTATTATTTCATGTTATTGTATGGTTATCGACTTACTCATTAGCTACATTTGAAGTCACTTGTCAAAACAACAAATTGTACAAAAGCAATATATAAAAACAACATTAGTTAACCATGATAATGTAGAAACTATTAAATAATTTTGTGCTACATCAAGTTGAAAATACAAAAGAGGAAGATGTGATAATTCAATGGAGTACCACCCCGAATTTTAGAGCATTGCGAAGGTTTGAATTCTCATCCCAACAATAAATTGTGGATTTCTCTCTTGTGGTGGCAGTGGGTCTCTGATTAGATGTCAAATAAGTATCTCCTTAGCTATTTTAAGTTGTGTCTTATTCGTTTGTTTTTCCGTAACGTGATATTTCGACCATACTCCAATCTTTTTTTTTTTTTGCTTTTGCTTTTTGGCTAATTTGTGGGTAGATGAAACATATATCGTTTTTTCACCATATACTCCGATAAATTTTTTTATTCACTATATACCTTTACAAGTTTCAAAATTCACCATATATCCCCAATTTTCAAGAAAACCATAGAATGACCTTAACTAATGGTCGTTGACTCTGTTAGTCACTAAGAATAGGGATAATCAAGGGTTATAGTGGGTAAATATGGTTAATTAGAGTTTAATAATTAATGAAGTTAACGACCTTTAGTTATCAAGGGTATCGGGTGGATTTTTTATTTATTGAGGGGTATACTGTGAACAAAAAAATTGTAGGTATAACTTTAGTACATTCTTAATAGTACTTATTTTATAAATACATTTTATTTCGGAGTGGATTTTGATTAACTATCTAAGTAATTACTTATCTTATTTATATAAAGTACTCAGGTTCTCTAGGCCCTATACACAAAAAAAAAAGTTGTTAATTTCCTATAGTTTATACTCGAACTATATACTTCCTTTATTTTTTTAAGTTGCAATAATTTTCATTTTTAGGTATTTTTATTTAGATGCAATATTTTCTTTTTTGGCAAAGGTTTTTTTTTGGAAAATTTGACCTTTTCATTCTCACTTTACCTAACATATATGCAAAAACCATGAGAATTGGGTCAAATTTTAGTCTCCTTTTTCCTTATATTTGTGCACAAAGATATATGTTGCAACTAAAAAATTAGAGGTAGTATGTGATAATAACAATGATAATGATAGTCGATTAACACCTTTCATGCTTGATGGAGAAAGTGTTAACATTTGAAAAAGCGGACCAAGTTGAAGATTGGTCATTAGACAAAAATAATACCAAGAGTTTTTCTTGGTATTGAAACTCATAGATACGGTTTGATTGTAAAAAAAATTCACGCCAATAGGATTTGGACCTAGGTGCATGTAAAGGAAGGTATACCCTGAACATAACAGCTCCCATCCAAGAATCATAATCCATGACTGTTAAAGAAAAGTTGTCATTGTTTTTTAAATGTCGCATAACAACATTGAACTTTCCAGAAGAAAAAGAAAAAAAACGTTATTTGTAAGTGATCATGAATTTTCGTAGGGGTAATACTCCGTTTTATATTGATGTTTCTGGTTTGACTTAGGGCCTGTTCTCTTCGGTATAAAACTATTGAATTGAAGCGAAGCCCAACTGATTGGCTGAATCGAATTAAATTATAATTAATAGTAATGATAATAATTTAGGAGCGAACTCAATTGGTTTGGAAGCGGGCGAATTAAATTATAACTAATAGTAATGATAATAATTTAGGAACTGAACCGAACTAAATTGGCCCGAATTGAACTAAACCGAAGCGAGCCCGATTGGACCCGAACCGAACCGAAGCGGGCGGGCGGGCGAAGTGAGCGGAATTTAATCGAAAATAAGCCGGGGAGAACAAGCCCTTACACCTTTTTGAATGCACATATTTAACTATTAATCTTTATTATATAAGCCAAGGGGGAGCTATACTGCCCCCCTATAAAAAGACTCTTTAACCCTTAATTCAACAAAAATTATTACTTATTAAGATTTTCCTCAATTGTAGCTCTTCCTAATTTAAAATATGCATATTAATGGAAGTTCAAAGCTGCTAAAATAAATTGTCATAATAGGTGTAGTGAAAGGAAAAGTTTATGATTGAAGAATAAATTGACATAACTAAAGCAATTTTCAAATCAATTACAAAGCCAAAGACATAAAATTTTAATTCTACCTAAATTTTTAAATGCAACAACAATATCAACATCCATTAGCAAGTCATAAAAACACCGAGAAAAGAAAGAGGATAATCTTATCTTTTTAATTTCTGAGGGTCAATAATTGTCGTGTGTGTTAGTTAGTATAATTTGTCCTTTTATTTAGTTCTCATTTGTGTCAGTTAAGATAATCTTAACATTTTACTTTTTAGGAGAAATAAGTAATGATTATTAAAAAATAAGCTCGTCTCTATTATATAAGCCAAAACAAGTATATGTGATGTTTACTTAAAATTACCTTAATATAACCTCCCTGTATATTCATTACTAATGAATAACAAGGTCAACTATGTCCATTCAATGCCATTTCATCTTATCATGTGTGATTTTTTTAATCCATTGCATAGTAATATGCAATTAAAACAGAAGTTACTGAAAAATTTCTCACAAATTAAGCAATGACAAAACAAATTGACATAAAAACCTTCAAAGAAGTTTTGACCTAAAGAACAAAATAATCAATCAAACAAAAGAAAAATCTTTCACAAATTTGATTTGACAATAGAACTTTACATCTAAATCCGCATCACAATTTTTGAACGCTAAATATAGTCTTCTTTCTTTGCTTTCCTATTGAAACAACCTCTTCATCAATTAATTTTTGTATTTTGTATTTATACAACACGATAATGAATTATCAATGAGTACTAATGATTGTTATAAATTACATCCTTTAAAATTACATTTAGATGAAATTTAAGAATACTCGCCAAAACAATCCATGCATGCTTCGTGTGCATAGAAGGCTAGTATATGTAAATATAATTACGTATATTAGCAAAAAAACATAAAAATTTGATATTATTAAAGTACTCATTGAGAGGAATTAATAAGACTACACGACTATGTTTTTTCTTACATATCCGAATAAATTAGAAAATTTTATGCAATTCTAAATAGTGCTAATATTCTAAGTAGGAACATCAATAAGGAATGGATGTACTACTTCTACTTGTTTTTATGGAGAACTAGTTTTTAGGCGCGTACGCTCCAGGTAATTATATCATTCATTTATTAATATTTTACTTTGAAGTATAACATCAAGTATCACTTTGGTTTAGTGGTTAAGACATTAGTACATATGCTTGTGGTCATGGGGTCGAATCTTACTAATGTATGTTCTATTTTTTTAGTGTATGTGGATTACATGGCATAAAAACACTCTAATCAAGCGAAGGCGACATGTGGGATCGTTCCTTACTTAGGAACGTCGTCCCGGGCAAAGCTCCGGATTGTTACTTTTCTTAAATTTTTGTCAAGTGAGGAAAAATTGACGTGATAAGTAATTGCATGATTTTTGAAAAATAAACCCTTAAAAGTTGCTCAACTTTCAACAAGGAATTGGAGTAAGAGTTTATGTCTATAATAGTCTCTTGTTATCATCATAAAAAAGTTAGGTATCTAACTACTTGTGCAAATCTTTTAATGAGATGTAATTATAGGACCTTATGATATTTTATTTTGAATTACTAAACAATGGTATTATGTTGGGTTAAGGATTAAGCTTTCACTTTTCATTTCAATGGTCACGTATTCAATACCTTGTAACTACACAACATTATTTTTAGGAACACCTTTTAATATATTAGTGTAGATAATAGATAATATTTATTCACCATAAATCAGAATCTTCTCAGTTCGATCTTGAATTTTTTTGTTGTAATTTCTTACAGTAAGAGAATATGTTATTTCTGCCTAGGAAATTTGTTCATTAATTTAAATACATTTATTTGTTTACTTCATATATTTTTTATTACGATTTATGTCCTCTTAATGAATTGAGATAATTTTCAATTATGTGTTGTTTTTACCTAGAAAAAATATGTTCTTTTAATCTATGAAGGTACTCCTTTGGTATTTTTTAGTTTTCTCACTTGAAATCTTGACACTATTCACAATCAAAGAGAATATTATAAATTTTTTCTTAATATATAAGAAATAATAAAATCATATGGGGTCTTGTTTGATTCGGTTTAATGAATATTTTGTTAGTATTCAATTATTATAACTTTTACTAATATGTATTAAAAAATATTTATATTAAAAAATTACATTGACAAACACACATAGTCAAATAGGAAAACTAAAAATATATAGAGGGATTATATATTTTTATTATATGTTCTTTTTATTTTGACTTATGTTCCTTTTATTAAATGTGATGGTTTTGAACTCTGTGTTGTTTTTCTATGTGCCTAAGGAACATAGTGCACTTATTTGTTTCGTGACTATATTAAGTATCTATCACATAGTGCACCTGGGTATATTGTCCAAGGATTGCTAATGTCATACATTGGGCAAGATAGGCGAATATAATTTATTATAAGGACAAGAGGGGATTTTTCTGGAGATGTTATAAACATCTATTTGTTTGGTGACTATATTAAGTATCTATCACATAGATGAGTAGCCATATCTTCTGTTTAGTACCATGAAAACTGCAAAATGGTACGACATGATTACCCATTGGACGAGTTCTGGAAACTAATTAGAAGTGTTTTGGGACTACTAGGGTCGTGTTGAATACCAAGTTGGACTCAGACTGTCAGACAGATAGATAACAACACTTTCTCAATCTTTTGTTTGTTTTTGAGTAGCCTAATAAATAAGAAAGTTCTATTCCTTGGGATGTCTGAGTGAGAAGAATCCCGTAGTCAAAAAGTTGATTTTACTTGTCCCTACAAATTACATTTGCTACTCCTATTAAAAAGACCATAATTGATAAATGCAGAGAGTGTGTTGAGCTGTGCTATAGAGAAGTTAGCAACATTCCTAATTGCGGAGGCACAGTTGCTGGGTAGCCTTTCACAAGATGTTACAGCCTTGAAAAATGAACTAGCAACCATCAAAAGAGGTTCTAAAGGATGCTGAGAAGAAAGCTGAGGAAGATGATACCATCAACGAGTGGCTGAGACAAGTAAGAGAAATTGGTTACCAGATTGAGGATGTCATTGATGACTACATCCTATTGAAAGAGTCGCCACAACAGCAGCAGCAGCAGCAGCAACAACAACAACGGCAACGATCTTCCTCTAATACTAGTCATACTAGTCAGCTTTTCCTGATGATAACGAGAATCCGTAAGTGGTTAAGTAAAGCAGTTGCTTGTGTCTCAGAGATAAAACCCAAGCATGAGTTAGCCTCCAAAATTGGAGAAATTAAAGCCGAGTTATCTGAGATAAGCAGTAGAAGGGAAAGGTATAATTTCATTGCTTCAAGAGATAGCTCTAGCAGTAATGAGCGCTACCAATATCAGCAAGACCGTCAAGTTTGCTCTCTCTTCGTGGATGATTCTGATATATTTGGCATTGAAGATCATAAGGCAGAAATAATTAAGTGGTTGAATTTGGAGAAGCAACACCAGAATGTGGCAGAGTGCCGTCGTTCCGTGATAGCAGTGGTGGGTATGGGAGGAATAGGAAAGACGACCCTTGTTCGTAAAGTGTATGAGGATAAGGAGGTCAGAAGCTGCTTTAGTTTCTATGCTT